>SNVD02015727.1:0-11928 GCA_013180625.2 Boswellia sacra | reverse complement strand
AGTTTTCAAAATTCTTGTGTATTAATATCCAACAAAGTGGTATCAGAGCAAGCCAAATTCTAACAATTATTAAGATATGATATCTTTTGGCCGTCCCAGAGATATCTAATGTTGCTATTACACATATTGAGTTCAACAAGATTTTCAGGGTGGAAACTTGAGGGCAAAGATGGTAAAGGGTATCCAGACCATTTCAGAAACCGCCACTCATTTAAAAGGTACGCAAGGTGATCTTTAAGAAAGCAAACATTACTGATCTTGAGCAGTCTCAGATTCCTCATGTTTGAGAACGATTTACCATCCAAGTATGTAATTTCCTTTCTGGGCTTGTTAAGCTTTATACATTGAGCATGGTGTGTTCCTTACAATTTGAAAAGACTAATATATATATTTCATACATAAAGAAAAGTTACCACAGTCACATAATAAAGTGATAAAAATTAATGTGCAAGTTTCTCAAGCAGTTATATCTTACTATATTTTCTTTCAAAACAATGTAGATATCTATAGATCGCCATAGTCTACTCCATTCTCCAGGCTGTTTAGGGTGCTCTTCACGGACGATTTTCTAGCCCAAAGCTTGCGGCACATCATGATCAACACTTCATTTTTTTCTGAAATGTTTATGAGAGAATTGTCAATGAGTTCTTGTATTCCAATAACCGACTTAAAACCGACTTAAAACCGAAACCATCAAGTGATTTTTACACTCGATGTCTTTTCTTCCCCTTGAAGAGACATGCAATAACTAAGAATATTTTCTTCAGTTCTTCATTATTCAATCGATCATAACTTATTCGGAATATACCAAAGATTTCATCATCACGAACTCCCTTCAGTCTAGCGAGGGTACTTTTCCACTCTTCAACCTCTCTTCAACACAAAGAGCTTCCCAAAACTGTAAGAGCTAAAGGAAGCCCTTTTATATATCTAATGAGCTTTGCGGAGAGATTCGAAAGATCATCTGAGGGTTTTTTTTTTTTTTTTTTTGGTTTGAAGGCCTTCAAATTAAAGAGCTAGAAAGCTTCGTTATGATTCAATCCTTCAAACTTAAATTGTTTCTTGACTCCATTGCTTCTAAGCAATTGATTATCTCTGGTTGTAATGAGGATTATACTCCTTGTACCAAACCAACAAATATCTCCAGCCAATGCTTTTAATTGTTTCCGGCGATCTACATTATGGAGAACGCAAGAAAAACCCTTTTATGACGTAGACGTCGACTAATCATAGTTTTTCCCTCATGATCATCACCTATGTTTAAAATTTCTCCACGTAGGGCATCAGAAAGAAGCTTTTTAATTTTTTTTTGGGTAAATGAACGAGCCCATGTTTCTGAGATTCTTCTCTAACATTGCTAACAAAGCTGCTTCCGTCATATTGTTCTTTAAGGTTTTCAAATAACGCTCTAGCAGAAGTAGTTTTACCTATACCACCCATTCCCCAGATGCCAATGAAGCGAATTTCATTTGACTGTGGATCTATAAGTGCTTTTATTTCCTCTGCACGAGGCTCCATTCCAACAAGACCTTTTTAAGCAATTGAGGCTTTTAGATCCGATTCTCTCCATATCTCCTTAACAATTTCTTTGATCATTTCGTATTCATAACTGCCAAAAAAGAACAATTAAAGAAACACTAAATGATAATTGGTTAAGTTTTTAAAATTAATTTTTTAATTCACATTCCCAGGCTACCTTCAGTTCCAAGAACACGTTAGTCTAGGCAGTAAAATAATATTTAAGAACTCACAATAAGATTGGGACTACACTGCTTGTAAGATGACATATATAAGGTGAATATGGGTTTGGTTGTAAGATTTAAAATAATCAAGTTTAATGAATAATACTAAGAGGACTTTTTTTTTCTTGTTTGAAATCTGGATCCAGATCTGAATTAAATTGAAGTTTGAATAGGTCTAAATGTAAGAATTTGAATGATATGTTTGTTTTTTATTTTAAAATCTGAATTAAAATGTTTTAAAACTAATATTTGTACATATATATCCTTATTATATATAATTTATATTATTTTTACTTGTGGTTTTATCTACAATAGTATAAGTATTTGTATAACAATATTTATTATGAATCTTATTTATTTAAATATGTATAATTGAGTAAAAAAGTTAATTATTTTAATAATGATTTGATATATGGAGAAGTTAATTGACTATTAAATAATTTTAAAAATATTAGGATAACTATAATATAAAATTAGAAATAAATAATAATATTTTAAATATAAAATATTAGGCTATATATAAATTGGCCATAATTAAATTACTTAAGAAAAATTTAGAGAATTAGAGAAGTAATAAATGATTAAAATATTTGCAATACCTTAAAAATGTTTGAAATCTAAGAATAAGCCAAATTCAGGATTTAGATGAAAAAAACAAACACCTCCTAGGTATACAACCAACTTGAACAACCTAGCCTATACAACTTGATTTCACATAATGTCATTGGATTGATAAGTCCTACTTCATTTATTAAAAAATTTTTTATTTGGTTTTCATTTTTATATACCCTCTAGTGAATTTGTGTCAAATCAGCTCATATGAGCTATAGTATAGCTTGGTTTTATATCTAGTATTATACCAAGTGTAATTATGTTTTAGAAAAAATCATCAAAAGTAACTACATTAACTCCAACTTGCATTTAAGATGCCTTATATAATACCAATTAATCAGCTACTTAATAATTAATCAACTTTTAAATTTGTTTACCATGCATTTTAAAGATTATAACTCAAATAATAAGTAATCAGTTATATTGTTGAAGTCATAATAGCAATCTCAAACTAGGCCATAATTTGTTCTCTATACTCCACAGCTTGAAAACTTCCTTTTAAAAATGGTAATTTTATGAAAAATGCAAGTGAAGATCTTATATACCTAAAGGGATAATTTCAAACTATAAACGATCGATTTAAGTCTAGAAATAATAGAGTTTCCAAATTTGGAAGTTTCAGAAAATAAATTCACTACAACAAAACAGGCCTTTTATGTCGGCCAAAAAATGACATATATCAATATATGTGTCGGTTTCCGTGCGACATATATGGAGCTGTCACATATTCTATACATGTCACCTGGTCAAACTGACACAAACATATGTGTCATTCAGAAACAGACATGTATGATAAAAATATTTGTCATTACGTGTCGGATTGTAGCAAATATTTGTCTGCCAACAAGTGACACAAATGTAGTGTCGGTCAAAAAATGACACACAATAAAAATATGTGTCATTTCATGGCCGACACTCAAATGTAGTGTCATTCACTGCCTGACACAAAACTCTGAAGATAATTTTCAGTCATAAATAAATAGTTTCATATGCCCCAAAATCTTAAAACAGTACTAAAAATCATAGGATAACATGACTACATTGGGAACACATGAAGAAAAGCCTAAAATATGCATTTTAAAGCGCATAAAATTAAGATGATCTTTTCTGATACAGGAAACAACATTATTCAAGTAAATTTTCTGCTTAAGATGAAAGGAAAGAACCCAAAATTTAAAAACAATAGTCACTTAGGGTTCTAGAAACATCTCACTTAGACCCCCCCAGGGTAGGGAATTGCCCAGGGTCCTCAATTGAAGGAGCTGCCACATTACTCATCATTGCATTACCTTCGCCAAAACCTCCTCTTGAACCACGACAGTCTCCACGACTGCGACCCCCAGGGTTGTAGTACCTTTCCCCTTCAGCGGGCTTCAAGAACTCATTAATGCTGACAGACTAGAAACAAAACACCAACTTCAAAAGAAATGAACCAAAACCAAAGCTGAATCCAAACAGTTAAGAATTTTCAGAATGAATGGTTAGGTATTAAAACAGCTACAATTCACCAAGATACTTGTTCAATCATTTAGCTTACAAATGTAAAATGATATATCTACATCATTTACTCTAATTCACAAGGCCATGGAACCATGCAAAACAGTTGAGAAAAAGTTGAACATAATAAAAATTATTCAGGTAATTTCCCATCTGTTAAAGGAACATTATTTATTCAAATGACTTTACAAATGAGAATGCTAACACTTCTCTCAAACCTCACTACTATCTCTCTTGTTTTTGGTCAAACAAAAGATAGGCTCAACGTTGAAGACTAGTGCTTCAAAGAGGGAATGCATACCCCTACGCCAAAAAGATATGGAGACATTGTAGCTAATGAAGAATTTAACCCATAAGTTAAAAAAGTTGGTCTTTGTGCTTCTAACTACCAAACATGTATATCAAGACGATTGAGAAACATATGGCATCTGATATTTAGCAACTCCAAACATAGTTGGAAACTAAAACCTGAATCCCTCGGAAAACATTAAAAGATTTGGAAGGATCCAGGTTTTGACAATTAAATATGTGATTCTCCCTTTGTGCAAGATGTGACTATGTTACAACGCTTGTGAATGAATATTTAATCAAAGCAAAGTAAATCACAAAAGATATAGTTCACATGGAAAATAGAAAAATCAAATGTCGTTAGCAAGTAATTACTTTTTTTGCTTTCTCTTCCTTCTCAACAGCCTCTTTCCACTTATCTTTTTCAGAGCCCTTAAAAGCAAATCAGAGATGTGATTAGCTTAACACATTGACACCATGTTCATAAGATCATTTACAAATGATAAATTTTCAAGAGAGCTAAAACGGACTCACCAATTTAATAAAGACATCATCATTGCCTTTCTTATTGAATAGAGGCTGCATGGACTCAAACTCCTTTGTATCCACCTTTCTTTCCTGAGTCTTAAGTGCCAGCAGGGCTTTCCTCTTGTCTTCCAGCACCTTCTCATATTCCTCAAGAGTCATCTCCTATTTGGCAAGGCATAAATATCAGAGGCTATTTAATTATTAACCATAAAAAGCATACAAAGTTTGCTTCTGTCCTCGCAAAGTTTGGACATGGCAAGGACCACCTACATAACAGAGCTTCGTAACAATGACATTTTGCAATGACAGAAACCAAAAGTTTCCAACGTACTACGTTTAAGTGATAAGCTAGCTAGAAACACGTCTACCTATGCCCTCAGACCACGGCAGACTTTAAAAAAAAAAAAAAGGTATATCTTGGTTGTCATCTTTACTTAGATACCTTCTGGATAACTTATAATCACAAACCTTGGTGGAAGGTAAAGTATTGTGAAGGGAGTGATAGAAAATTGCACACACTTAAAATCAAAGTGATTCTTTTTTCTTTTTACCATCATTGCTTATGAAAGCAATTACAATTATGATGATAACAAAAAGTTCTCTCATGGTAACGGGGATGGTATTATAGGCAGATGATTATTATTTGAATAAATCCACCATATTATAATTTATATTTACAGAGGAGAAGAAATAAAGTTGCTAAAGGGAAAAGCATAAAACAAATAGACAGTCAAAAATAATTTGCTGTTAGTAACAAGAAAGAATAAATTCTAAATAACTTGTTGTAAATTTTAAACTAAATAAAACATGAAAGTTGTAAATCATAATATGTGCCTTCTCCTCAAGTTCTTTTTGTTCAGGTTCAGTACTGGGGTTTTCCTTGTTGCCACTGTCAGCCACATCCTCCTCTCCTGCAAGCCTTTCCTCACCCAAATCCAAACAAATTAATTAAGCATTAACAAATCAAATAAAAGTACTAAAAAGCAACAGAAATTAAAAAAAAAAAACCGAAATAAATAAACCTTGGCCTGTTAGTTGGAAAAGTTATAGAAAATGAATCCCTTAAGTCAAGTCCCAATCTCAGAATGATATGGATGTGTCCCTACAATTCAACAATCAAAGTAAAAATACAAAAATGAAGCTTGTCAATTAATCACATAAGCGGAAAAATAAAACAGAATAACGGGAGATGAGAGCGAAAAGAACAACTACTGATTTTGATTTGAACTAAAACAAAAAAAAAAAGTGAAAAGAGTGAGATGAGATTCGAACTAACCAGAGGAAGATTTGTTTGATGTTTCCCCAGATATGATTTGCTCCACCAAATGTTTCGCCAACGATTGAAATGGTGCTACAAATGTCGAAATGTCGGCAAAGAGAAATGAGGGAGATTATCAGAGTGAGGAAGAGAAAGATAAGAGTATGAGCACGATAAGAGTGAGTGAGGGAGAAGAGAGTGACGACTAGGGTAACAAAAAAGTGAAAAAGGGAGTTAATTTATATGAGTGGCATTTTTGTAATTTAGGAAAAAGGGGAGAGTGACAAGTAAATGAAAGCTTGGGTTTGATTTTAGATACTTGACACTTTCTTTTTTAAAATGACATATATTCCATAAAGGTAGTGACATCAAAGCCGTGATTTCTTGTAGTGAAAAAAGGGCTACCATGATATTAGAGAAGATTGCAAACTAGTATTTGTATTAAGGAAGAATAGTAAATTCAATTAGTTACAACATAACAAAATAGTAAGAAAATAAAATAATCTTAGAAATCCCCTTCAAGAAATGGTGTATGGTAATAGAGCTTGTGAATCAATCATATACATAAGGGGAAAAAAATAGAAAGAATAGTATTAAATAGAAAAAAGTGTCTAACCAGTCACTACTGTTACATGTGCTTATTGGAAATTAAAGCTAAGAAATTAAACACTTTGGAAGTAAAATTTTAATACCTATGCTTTTGCAAATCCCTACAATGAGATCGACGACTTCGGTGATGGCTGATCTCCACCTTTCCACCATGGTATTTATTCTTTTCTTGATGTTTATAAAAGGCTTCCTTGAAATTTTCTCTGAGATGCGGTATATCGAACGGATCCACATCGTAAAAGATTCAGTAAACCTTTTGTCTCTTTAGCTCCATGTAGTCAACAATCTTTGAAAGTTCCTCCAAGGACCATGAAGAATAAGCATAGTTTTTGGAAAGAATTATAACGAAAATCTTTGAATATTCAATTGCTTCCAAGATTTCGGGAGAAATTTCAGTTCCTCTCTCAAGTCCTTCAACATCCCTGAACGTGTTATATAGATGGTCACAAAAAGCTTTTTTGAGTATCCTCACCTCTAAAACTCAAGAACACGTCACAATTGCAGGGATGGACATTGGAGGAAGAGATAGATCGAGAGGCCACTAAAAACTCATTTTACGCTACATGTAATTGAGGCATACATGTCATACACTTTACGTCGGTTTTTAGAAAATTGACATCTACAGTCCAATCAAACCTAAGTAAACAAATAGGTGTCATTCTTTGAGAGTTTGTGCAAACATTTGTGTTATAATTTTAATGACCAACAAGTATAACAATTAAAGATAAACAAATAATAGGGAAACACTGAAACACTTAGCTGGCCCTAATTTTTCCGCTTTCTAATTCTTCATCTCCTTCACTCATGCTCTCAAATCTCACTTCTTCATGAACATGTAGTTTCATGAAAGACTTGCTCAATTTCTCCTTTAACAACAAGAACAAAGACATAAAAATGATTCTCTGCTCCTTTCAACAAATTTAGCCCTAGTCTCCTCCTTTCGAGGTGAATTTTCTTTTACTCTCTCTCTCTTTGATCCGGTGCAAAACATTTTATGTTTAGGGTTTCAAATTTCATGAATGTTTGAATTTGTGTTTTTTCTAATTCTTTTGTTTTTGGTGGCCACGTTTTTAATGGTTTAATTTATCATTAATTTTATTATTATTTGTCTAATTTGTTGATTTTACATGTTGGTCATAGTTTTATTTATTTGGATATTTGTTTTTATTTTTGGGTGATTTAGATGGGTTTTTGGGGCTTTTTGTTTACTGGTTCAAAGGCTTTTTAAAGTGGTTTAGATGGGTTTTTGGGTGCTCTTTGTCAGCTTGTTTTGAAGGGATTTTTAATGGCTATATGGTTGGATGTTTTGTGGTTTAAATGGGTTTTTTGTGGGCTGCTTGTCAACTGATTTCAAAGGAAGTTGGTTGTATGGTTAGGTTTTGGTGGTTTAGATGGGTTTTTGTAGGTTATTTGTTAGTTGGTTTCGAAGAGTTTTTGTGTTGGTTGTATGGTTGGGTTTTTAGATGATTTAGATGGTTTTTTGAGGGCTGCGTGCTGGCTAGTTTTGAAGGTCGTTGTACGTTTGGGTTTTTAGTGGTTTATATGGGTTTTTGGGCGCTATTGTTGGCTAGTTTTGAAGGGTTTTTAAGGTGGTTGTATGGTTGGGTTTTTGGTGGTTTAGATGGGTTTTTATAGGCTGTTTGTTAGCTAGTTTTGAAGGGATTTTATGGTGGCTATATGGTTGGGTTTTTGGGTGATTTGGAGGCATTTTAAGGGGCTATTTGTTGGCTGGTTTCAATGTATAGATGGGTCTTTGGGGGCTGTTTGTTAGCTGGTTTTGAAGGATTTTTTGTGGCAAGAGGGTTGTGTTTTTGGGTGGTTGTTTCTTTGTTGGTTTCATGAAGCATGGAGTTTTGTTGCTAGTTTCATGAAGCATAGAGTTTTCTATGCTTTTTATGATTTGCTTGATTTGTTAATTAAATCTGTTTACTAAATTTTCCTTTATTGTTTTTCTTGCATGGGCTTAAAACAAATAGCAATAATTTCACAAAACCAACTAAGTTTGAGGTTTTCAAGCTTTTATTTTCTTCTGTTTTTCTTGTTTAAAGAGCGATTACTCAGTTTTGAAGTTCTATTTTTATTTTGCGTTGTCTCCTTACCAATAGCAGTACAAATTGGGTCTTGGTTATCTTTGAAGTAATAATAATCCTAGTAGTTTTCAATTCGAAAAGCCAGTTGCATATGTATAATGCCTCTAGTAGTCTAGAGACGATATTCCACATATTTTCATCATTCTGTTATCTATTTAAGGAATGGAGAAGTTTGGATCAAGTTGAGTACACTGCATCCTATCCTAATTGAGTTTGAGTTTTCAGGGCAAACTTGAACCTTGATCTTATGCAATTTGCAAATGATATAAGCTCTAAAGCTCATATTGCGGTAACCATTCGTACAATTGCTGTCTAATGAAGGATTAATGCATGGAATTACCACACTCCATGTCTTGCAAAAAAAAACTGTCTCAAGCACTTTTAATAGATTAAAATTGATTTTGTCATCCTTATGGACCGCTTTGTTTCATCTTGTGATCAGACAAAATCTAATTCTATGCTGGCTAGCTCAAAAGTACCAGATTGAATTTTAAAATTGTTTATTTCTAGTTTAGTGAATGGGTAGAGTTTTGTGTTTATGTTCTTCATGGATTTGTTATTCTTATGTATGATAGCTATACTATATACTCATATTTGTCATGGTCCATAGCCGTTTTGAAAGTTTTAGTTTACGACTTAAATCTGATGGTGTATATATATACTATAAAATAATATTCATTGATTATTTTAGATCTCATAAATCATTATTTGTTAGTGGGTATGAGAAGCTTTAACATGATATTAGATATTCATTAAAGTTCCAAGATTAATAACTCACTGAAATTGTAATTGAAATAAGTTAATTAATGTTCTTCAACGGAAATGGAGTCCCTTTCATGTGTAAAATAATGAGTAATATAAAACAGTTTAATCTATTTCTAATATTTATAACTTGGTGGAAATAAATTGGTTGTTGGAATGTTATAGTAGGAAGCATGTGAATAGTTTTGTTTATTTATTTATTTTTAATGTTGCAAGCAATGGAAATGGAATGTAGGATGATTTAAAAATTAAAAGAAGGGAACTATTTTGACCATAAGAAATTTTGTATATAGGTAACCATGTAATTTTCACAACAATATTGTTGCTTTTACATGTAACACACTGGGACCATGCAATTATTGGCTTACAATTGATGTTGGGTGCCACATATAACTAAGAGATGAAGTGATTTGGGTGGAAGTAAATTTGGTTTTTTGTTTTTTTTTTTTTTTTAAACTCTTGGATTAGGAGGTTGGGCTGTGGATCAGGCACTAATTTTGTTAGGTTGGGCTTTGGGCCACGGGTTAGGCTATGCCTAGGGTGATGACGAGCTAGCTTTTAAGTTAACGTCAATTTATTTTTCTCTTTAATTTCAATCAAGTCCAATATATACAGTATTCACTATTCAGATTTTTATTTAAGAGTACAAGTCAGTTTTACTTGTAAATCAATTATATTATGTTGTAATTCTAGCTATCTAGTTTCGTCTTTTATTTATTTATATGTAAGATATGGCTCTTTAACTGGCTATGATATGTAGCAGTAAAAGTTCAGTTTATAAGTTCTAAAAAAAATAAATGGGGATAAATTTATTTTATGAAAATAGTTAGCTTACAATTTTAGAAATAAATTCAGTTTGTAACATTTAAAAAAAAATAAAGTAGGCCTAAATTTATTTTATAAATATAGTTAACCTACAAATTTAGAAATAGAAATAATGCTAAATGCATCCCACCATATCTTTGAACACATTTAACTTACTATATTTTTAAATCAAATGTTACCCTTTGTCTAATTAATTTATATAATAAAGTTAGTTTAATTCAGTTCAATATTCGTTATTAACCTATCTTTCATGTAATCAATTAATTTATACTTAATATATCATTTTGTATTATTTTAAGTTTAATTATTGGTTTGTATTAATTTATACTTGATATATCCCGAGAAACCTAAAGAGCTGCATGTTTCATGAACTCTCTTCTACAGACATTGATACACATTGCTTATTTCTAGAAGGTTAACACTCTTGGTTAATTTTTCATTGAAACTCATCTTAGCTTGTCTGACAGGAATTTCTTTGAAAGATAGTCAATATTACATATTTCAGGCTTTGAAAGAGGCGATTAATTATTTTTATTAACCTAATTTCTACTATTACTTTCTTAAGTTGCTTGTTTTGCTATAAATTAAATTTTATATAATTTATTCTTTGCCATGACCTCTATAATTTCTTTTGAATTGTTCCCTATTTGCGGTCGTTTTAGTTTGTTTAAAAAGCTTCTTAATTATAGGCTGAGAAGAACAAGAAGAGGTTTAAGCAGGCATAGGTATAGAAGTATCAAGTCTATTATGGAGGGAAGAGAAAGAGAAAAAAGCTAACTACAGTTTTAAAGTTTGAGCAAGCGTATATATAATAAGTATATTATTATTTTAAGCAAGTGTGTATATAAGAAGTATATTATTATTATTATCATCATCATCATCATCATCATTTTAAAGTTTGAGTTGGCTTCATTTCATTATCGATCTTAGGGTATGGCCAATGGCATTAAATATTAATTGTGTTTTAGCTCTCTTTAGAAATATATGATTTTAGAACAATGTATTTCTTGCAATTATAGCTTGTGTAATTTCATTAAACATTGATTACATAAATATGTTTTTTACTTAGTAATTAGTAATTCTTTCCAGATGATTGATCTATTTTATGAGAAGATTGATTTGTGTTATTGTTGAGTGATTTTATTTTGCATGTTTGTCATCTGTTTATTGTGCTTTAGCTTATGAGTATTTGTTAAATGGCCCATGGATTTTTTTTAAGTTTAATAAGGCTTGGCCCATTTGAAATTAAGAACAGCCCATTTTTTTTAATCTATCTCATTTATATGAGGGACAAATTAAAGTAAAATCAAACAAAAAGAAGAAGAGAAATAGAGAGGGGTAGCTGAGAGAGACAAGCGGTGGGATTAGGCTAAACAAGTGGAAATGTTCTTGATTTTGAAGGGCTTTTTGAGGTAATTCCTCCACTTCTTGTTCAAATAATTGTATATTTTGATTTCTACCTTTGGATATGCATTAATGAGGAATTATGGACATGTGGGAATTTATCTAGAGAGAGAGAGGAGATTTCTATGCATGATTAGGCTTGTTTCTCTTATGTTTTGACAGAAATTAGATTCTTTCCTATTCAATTGGAATAATTAGTGAGAATTAGAGCATTTTGATTTATATCCATTTATTCAAATTTTGCCCTAAATTAGATTTTTAGAAACTTTTCCTCAGATTTGTGTTTTTAGAATATTTGTGAATTGTTGTAGCC
>SNVD02015721.1:0-121710 GCA_013180625.2 Boswellia sacra | reverse complement strand
AATAAAAGCATTAGCAGTGGCAAGAAAAGGTCTCCCTAAAATAAGAGGAATTTTGGACTCCATATTAACCACAGACTGAGTATCCAAAACAAGAAAATCAACAGGGTAATAAAATTTATCAATCTGTAATAAAACATCTTTCACTATTCCCCGTGGTTTCTTGACTGAGCGGTCGGCCAATTGTAGAACTACGGATGTGGGTTTGATCTCTCCAAGTCCTAATTGTAAGTAAACCGAATAGGGCATGAGATTGACACTTGCTCCCAAGTCTAACAATGCTTAACTGATTTCATGTGTCCCAATCTGGCAGGAAATTGTAGGACACCCTGGATCTTTGTACTTAGGTGGGGTTTTCTGTTCAATGACTGCACTTACCTGTTCCGTCAAGAATGCAGTCATCTTGACATGGTGCTTTCTTTTGATGGTGCATAGATCCTTGATAACTTTGGCGTAAGCCGGAACCTGTTTGATTACATGCAAGAAGGGAAGATTAATCTTAACTTGTTTTAAGTGTTCTAGAATCTCACCTTGAACTTTCGAGTTTTTTCCATTAGATCTGAGAGCTTGGGGAAAAGGCACTGGAATCGAAAATTTCTTTTCAAGTTCTTTCTCAAAAATGTCCTCCTTTTGTGGGAGAACATCTTTGTTTTCAATGGTAGTGTTGATTGGCAATGTAGGCTCATTTAAGATCTTACCACTTCGAGTAGTGATGGCATTTACCTCTTTGAGATTTTGTGTGTCAGAAGTAAAGGCTTGTGCCATGTGTTGCCCTTTTGGATTAGATTGAGTTTGAGATGGAAACTTACCTCGCTCTTGTATGGTCAAAGCACTAGTTAGCTTAGTGATTTGACTTTTGATCTCCTTGTTCTCTTCCACCACTTGTGTAAGAACTATTTCAAATTTTTGGTTCGTCTTATTTTGGGCCTCCATAAATGCTTGTAAGGTGTCCTCTAAGGAATTCCTAACTTGTGGTGCATTGTATTGAGGTGCTTGATAAGACTTGGGTGGTTGTTGTTCCTGTTTCCATTGGTTGTTGTTTTGGGGGTTAGATTTCCAACTAAAGTTTGGGTGGTTTCTCTAGCTAGGGTTATAGGTTTCAGAATGGGGTGAATAAGGCTTTTTGTACATCCCTAAGGCGTTACATTGTTCCTCGTACACCCCTCTTATCTCACTGTAAGTTGGACAATCCTGAGCTAAGTGTTCTACCCCTCCACAAATAAAACATGGATCTTGTGATTCAACTTTAGCAACTGTATGGGTGACCTTCCTATCTTTGGTTTTTAAGACTTCCAATTCCCTAGTTAAGACTTCTAATTGGGCTTTAAGGTTGTCCTCTTCCCTAAGATGGTAAATTCCACTAGATCGTGACCTATTTGTGCTATCTGTAGTACTAGGTCCAGTCCATGTGTGGGTTTTTTCAGCTAAGTCTTTGAGGAATTCTAAGGCTTCCTCAGGGTCTTTTTGAAGAAACTCCCCGTTGCACATCATCTCAACAAATTGGCGCTCCCTAATTGTTAGTCCCTCATAGAAGTAACTAACCAAGCGCCAATTTTCATACCCATGATGAGGACACATGTTTAACAACTCTTTAAATCTCTCCCAAGTTTGGTACAAGGTTTCGCTATCTTTTTGGGAGAAAGAGGAAATTTGTCTTTTCAGGCCGTTAGTCTTATGTTGTGGAAAATATTTGTTAAAAAACACTTAGGTCATTTCTGTCCAAGTTCCTATTGATCTCGGCCTTAAAGAGTATAGCCAACTCTTTGCCCTGTCTTTTAGAGAAAAAGGGAAAAATTTTAACCTGACAGAATCTATGGCATTGGCCTGACTATGAAAGGTGCCCCCTACTTCTTCAAATTCTCTAACATGCACATACGGGTTTTCACTATCTAAACCATGAAAAGTTGGTAAAAGATGTATCATCCCAGGGTGAAAGTCCAATTTTGGTGTATTAGGTGGAAATATGATACATGATGGTATGGCTGTGCGGGTAGGATGCAAGTAATCTTTTAGAGTTTTAACGGGGTTGTCCTCATGTTGGCTCATTATATCAGAATTAGAAGATGATGATGAACCAATAATTGATTTTTCTTCGGTTGCAAAATCTTGTTGTGGTTCTAGTTCTAATTTTTTCATAAATCTCCCTCGTTTGTCTCTAGATTGCTTCATACATCACTCACAATTTGTCTCTCTTTTTGTTTTATTTTTTGTTTTTTTTTTTTACACAAGAAAGTTCTCAAATAAAGTCAAAAAGCAATAAGATAACAAAAGTTAGAGAGAATAATAGCAACAATAATAATAAAACAAACAAGGTGGCAAAGCCAACCTTTGACAAGTATATATAGAATATAAAAAAAATTAAAACAAATAACAAGTAAAGGCGGCAAAGCCGACCTTTAACAAGTAAAATAATAATAACCATAATAATAATAAAACAAACAAGGTGGCAAAGCCAACCTTTGACAAGTATATATAAAAGATAAAAAAAATTAAAACAAATAACAAGTAAAAGAAATAAGACGGCAAAGCCGACCTTTAACAAGTAATAACAATAATAATAATAATAAAACAAATAAGGTGGCAAAGCCGACCTTTAACAAGTAAAAGAAATAAGGCGGCAAAGCCGACCTTTAACAAGTAAAAGAAATAAGGTGGCAAAGCCGACCTTTAACAAGTAAAAGAAATAAGGCGGCAAAGCCGACCTTTAACAAGTAATAACAATAATAATAATAATAAAACAAACAAGGTGGCAAAGCCAACCTTTAACAAGTAAAAGAAACAAGACGGCAAAGCCGACCTTTGAAAAGTAAAAAGAGCAAGGCGGCAAAGCCGACCTTTGAAAAGTAAAAGAGCAAGGCGGCAAAGCCGATCTTTGAAAAGTAAAAGAGCAAGGCGGCAAAGCCGACCTTTGAAAAGTAAAAGGAATAAGGTTAGTCAAAGTTAGAAAAATTAGGCAAATTAGTCAAAGTTAGGAAAATTAGTCAAATTAGTCAAAGTTAGGAAAATTAGGCAAATTATTCCAAGTTAGGCCAAAAAAAGAAAAGGAAATAAAAAATACAAACCGTCTTTCGTCCATTTTACCTCCCCGGCAACGGCGCCAATTTTTGGTTACGCCCAAAATATACCGCGGTTATTATAGTATACGTTGAGGTGTCGAATCCACAAGGAGGCCTTTGATAAAAGAGGTTAGTAAAACAAAAAAATAAAAGATAATAAAGATATAAAATTTAACTTTGAAGTGATTGGTTTCTAAAGAAAATACAATGTTTAATAATTGGAAACAATCGATGGTAATTAAGAAGTAAGGCATCGAGAATCACTTATATGTTTTGTAAATCTAATCTCCACTTTGATTCAATAATTATAAATCAATTGAAAGTTTCACATCCCAAACAATCAATCGAAAAATATGTATAGTATAGCATAAATGACAAACACATGTATTTGATATGCATAAACTCTTTACAAGCAATATTTACTAACAACATTCATCCTTACAAGTTATCCAAGAGCGACAATATATCACATGACAATATTGTAGTAAAGGACTAACTCATAAAACAAAACTACCAGTAACAATTATAATTCAACATGAATCACATAAAGAAAGTATGACTGAATTTATATGAAATTGAGAATTATAATTTCTGGATTAACAAGAAATCACAAGATGAGAAAGAGTTTAACACATAAACAAACATACAATCTTTATAGCCCTTGAGGTAGAATGAAAATGGAGAAATAGATAAACTACACATACAAGTTCATCTCTAGCCTTACCAAGAGTTCTAGCCTAACTTACAATTCATTCTTATCATTTCTAAAAAGAAAATACAAGAGAGAATTGTAATATACAATGATAAAATGTGAATTCAAATGATTTTTTTTTCTCCCTCCATTCAATTCCTCAAGTTGTCCTTAAATAGGTGATGAAATGGAACTATTACACCAAACCTCCACCAATTTTTCCACAATGTCGGCCACCAACTTGCAGCTGATTTTTGACCACCAAATGGACCGAATTGGGCTTTGTGGAAAAACATGAAAGTTGTAGCATTTTGTCTCAGCTTTCCAGGGCCACCAGATTCATGCAATTTGGACAAGTATTCTCTGAGATATGGCCCAAATACTGGACATGGGTCGGGCTGAGAAACAACTACAATTTGGTTTTGTTGTGTCTCAATTTCGGCCCATCAAATGTTGGATTTGGGCTTTTGATTGTTCTTCAACTTTGTGTAAAATTGAGACATGTTGCTCCAGGTTCAAAAATCTCTCCATTTTGATCTATAGATTGAGAGTTGTGTCCATTTTATTAAACCTGAAAAAATGATTTCCATTAATCACAATTTAAGGAAAACACTTTATTTTAAGATAAAGACTAAAGAAAATGCAAAAGAAATGAAACAAATGTAAAAGAGGCATAAGCAAAATAATTGTGCTAAAATATCATAAAAGCTTTATAATACTGTCCAATTAGCATTAATTATTTATGCTTAAGAGTGTACTTTCATGCGTTTATCAGGTAGCGAGCGTAGTGTGGTACGCACACGGAGATGGGCATGGCACAGTGGGATAACATGCACGCACGGGTTGCGGGTATGATGAGTGGAGCATATATGGGAGTTAGGCGCGACACAATGATGCAACGCGTACATTAGGGCAATGTAGCGCAACGGCACTAGCACATGCACGCATGCGGGCTGGGACGCTTGCAAGGCAGCAGTCACGTGCACAGGTAGCGCGCAACAATGCAGCGACATGGCGCATGGCATCGAGCGACATGGTGCACAACAGCGGTTCATAGTGCAACTTGGTGGTTGAGTGGGCTAGAAGGCATTTCCTAGAATGTAGGAAGTGGCAGCACAAATGGTGGGTTGTACTTCCCCACTAGCTTGGTGGTTGAGTGGGCTAGGAGGCATTTCCTAGAATGTAGGAAGTGGTAGCACAAATGGTGGGCTACACTTTCCCTCTAACTTGGTGATTGAGTGGACTCAACCATGTCCCTAAAATGTAGAAGCGGAAATGGGAAAGTGGCTTGAGGAAGTTATTCCCATGTTCCAGGTCATGATCTCCACTCATGGGAAGTGGGGGATGCTTATGAGAGGAAATGGGAAGTGGCTTGAGGAAGTTATTCCCATGTTCCATACCATGATCTCCACTCATGGGTAGTGGGGGAAGCGTGTGGCAGTCTAGGAGTGCGCCACCTTGCCTAGTAGTTGGGGTTGTCAACTACATGGACCATATGGCGTGCAGCACATGGATTTAGGACCTATCAACCAGGGGTGTTGGTTGGTGTTTTGCCTATAAATTATACCAAGGGTGGGGGCTGGAAAGGAGATGAGCTAGATACAATAAGAGAGTACACGCATTCAAAGAATTGCTTGGGGAAGCAATTGTGCTTGTAGCCTGTGTGAGTAGGCTAGAGTTTGTTTCCACCTCAATACCTTGGGGCGGCATTTGTAATCTTTTCTTCAAGAGAATAAAGAAAAGTTGAAAGTCGATACTTCCGTAAAATTTGTTGTGCCTTATCTCGAAAAATTTGTGTGTGCATTGCGTGCATATTTTGTGTGTTAACCTTGGGTGGCCAAGAGTGCAATTTATCGAGTAGCTGGCTAAGTAGGTGCTTAGCACTATCGCAGGGCATTCCGTATAACAACAAAAAAGTCCTGTGACAAAGTGGTATCAGAGCCAAGTTGGTGAAGAGAGTCAGGTTGGCGAAGGGAAGCCAAGGTTGGCCAAGAGGGCCAAAGTGGTATTTGAGACAAGTTGTGGCTAAGAGGCCAAAGTTAACATAGGGACGTTTGAAGGGTCAAGCGTGATTCAAATTTGTCCACACAGATTTTGGTGATTTTTTGAGCACGATGTCAGGTGAGACACTCAAGTATAGATTGGCACGATTAGAGGCGTTGGTTGGCGTACCACAAGCTCACCAGGAGGGGAGGTTGGTGGAGCAATCAGAGATGCATTGGGCTGAGATTGCAACTTTGCGCGAAACATTAGAGGAGTTCATGCGTGAGATGAACGAGAAATTTGATGCTATTTCAGAGGACATCATTGCTTTGATTGATACATTTAAGCAAAGCCTCATTGAGGTGAAGGATGAGCTTAAAGTGATCAAGCAAGCAATGAGCAATGCACTTGGGACAGTAGAGGCTGTCCATTCAGGAATCAAGGTGCCGAAGCTTAAACCATTTGGCGGAATGAGGGATGCCAAAGAGCTAGAGAATTTCTTGTGGGATATGGAGCAGTACTTCAAAGCTGCTAGAGTCCCGAGACCGAGAAAGTGACCATCACAAGCATGTATTTGGTGGCTGATGTGAAGCTTTGGTGGCACACTCGTATCCAAGAGGACGTCGATGCAGTGAGACTAGCCATTGAGACATGGGAAGCACTCAAGCAGGAATTGAAGGGTCAATTCCTACCTTGCGATGCAGGGTGGCTTGCAAGGGAAAGCCTAAAGAAGCTCAAGCATATGGGTTCTTTGTGTGAGTACGTGAAGGAATTCAGCTCCTCGATATTGGACATCAAAAACATGTCGAATGTAGACAAGCTTTTCAACTTTTTGTCGGGATTGCAGCCTTGGGCGCAAGCAAAGTTGCGTAGGCAAGGGGAAAGAGATTTACCAACTGCAATTGCTGTTGTAGATAGTTTGGTTGACTTCCATTTTGGGGCATTTTCCATGCATGAGAGGAAGAAGCTCGAGGGAAGGAAGAAGGCTAGAGTTTCCAAGGGAGAGAACATGGAATCCGAGTCTAGCAAGGCCAAAAAAAGGGATTTGCAGCAGGGTAAAAGCAAGCTTATAGGGTGCTTCATCTGTGACAGGCCTCATAGGGCAAGGGACTATCTAAAACGGAGTGAGCTTAATGCTTTGGTAGTGGAAAGCGAGCCACAAAAGGTAGAAAATAAGGTAATTCTTATGCGCATGAGTCCTTTAATGTTGAACAACATTTATGGGATGTGTAATTCGATGGGGCTCTTGTACATATGGGTATTCATCGATGGGCAATTTGTGCACGCTATGTTGGATACATGGGCTACACACAATTTCCTTTCTTGAAGGGAAGTGGAGAGGTTGGAGTTGTGTCCGGAGAGCTCCTCACTAGAGGTCAAAGCAGCGAACTCTATAATGCCGATTTGTGGAACGGTATCCACGACTATACAGATTAGCTCGTGGGAGGGGTCGGTGAACTTGACAGTGGTTCCATTGAGCGATTTTGAGCTAATACTAGGGATGGAGTTTTTTCTTCAGTACAACGTGGATTTGATTCCTTATTTGCGTACGATATCCATACCAGATCCAGAGAATTCAGTAGAGGTGAAGGCTCAATTGTTGACTAGTGGCAGACGTGGAGTGAGGCCATTCCAGTCGGCTAGGCAATTGGAAACAGGTTTTGACATGGGAGTGGAGTCCTTTTTCATGGCGCATATGGGTCCAGCGGAGTGGCTCGAGGTGTCGGCTGTCAAGGATGCAAATGGGGTGCATCCTAGACTTCCAAGAACCCTTACCAATTGATTTACGTGGGCAATCACTACAGTGAGAGGGCTGATGGTGCGATGACCCCCTGACATCAGCTCCTTACTTGTGCCATATATTTGGGCTAAGGAGCAACGGATGGTGAAATGAGCTGCTAAATGAGCTGAATATTCAGCGTGGAGAGTTCATTTGGCATGTTGCTATCATGGGGATATGCATTGTAGTGATAGAATAGTGCTTTCATGGGTGAATGCACTAAGGAAATGAAGGCGCGGGTCTTCAACAACCTTTGGGAGAATGATGAGAAACTAATGCAGTCAGTTTCGGGGGAATTCATTCATGTGTAGGAAAGGTTGGCAAAGAATCATTCTTCTAGGATAGATTGATTCGAGAAACGTGGAGTTTCATGCGGTACTACATACCTGCCCGATGGACCGAGTCAGTGGCATTGCTATGTGGTGGCGTATCTTCTAAATCCAAAAGACAGAGAACTGTAGGGGCAGTTCATGAGCGGATTTTCAGTGGCGCTTTTTCAACACCATGGGGGAGTGGAGTTGAGTAGAGACTGCAAATCATCATCAATTTGAGGGCAAATTGATCGGGGATGATTGCACTACGTAGGGAGAAATCTGCAACAACAACGTGTGGCTAGAGTCACATAAGAGAATTTGGTTCGGGTGACTTGATGCAGCCTATTAGAGTGTAGCAACGGGGAGAGCAGCTAGCACATTGTGTCAAGGCCTATTTCTAAAGTGGACAGGTGGGGGTAGTTGTCAAATTATTTTAGTTTTGGGTAAAGCTACAAACTAAGGCTAATCATGTGAGTTCCTAATGCCTTTAGAGACTTGGTTGATTAGGTAGGCACCAACAAGCCAAGGAGCTCCTCCTGTTTTCGCGAGACAGTAGGACAAGGATACGGGTGAGATCCTTGATCATTGGAGCTGGGAGAGTTAGAGAAAGGGAGTATCTAATTCTGAGGCAATAGCATGTGGGATTGCTATTTGGGAGAGGAAGATCACATGATGATGAAACGTGCGGAGGGCAACAACAACATCCTTTGGATGAGGACGTCGGGCTCTTCTAGTGGTGGTGGTTTGTTACACCCTTAATATTCGGACATGGCTGGCATAGCATACCTTGCACTATGCCATGGCTTGGATGGGGCAGCAGTGGTGCATGCCAACGAGAAGTGCACGGGTGAGTGCTTAAGCAAGGTGCGGAGACGTTGCGTGGCGTGATAGAGCGATTGATGTGCAAGGAGAAACGCAAGGCAATGTGAATGCTAACACAGGGGGATGTGTAGCGCAACGAAACAATACGCACGCATGGGTAGTGGACGTAGTGTGGTGTGCACATGGAGATGAGCGTGGCACAGTGGGATAACATGCACGCACGGGTTACGGGCATGATGTGTGGAGCACACGCGGGAGTTGGGCATGACACAACAATGCAACGCGTACGTTGGCGCAACGTAGCGCAATGGCACTAGCACATGCACGCATGCGGGCTGGGACGCTTGCGAGGCAGTAGGCACGTGCACAGGTAGCATGCAATAATGCAGCGACATGGTGCATGGCAACGAGCGACATGGCGCGCAGCAACGGTTCATGGTGCAACTTGGTGGTTGAGTGGGCTAGGAGGCATTTCCTAGAGTGTAGGAAGTGTTAGCACAAATGGTGGGTTGCACTTCCCCACTAACTTGGTAGTTGAGTGAGCTATGAGGCATTTCCTAGAATGTAGGAAGTGGTAGCACAAATGGTGGACTGCACTTCCCCACTAACTTGGTGGTTGAGTGGGCTAGGAGGCATTTCCTAGAATGTAGGAAGTGGTAGCACAAATGGTGGGCTACACTTCCCTACTAACTTGGTGGTTGAGTGGGCTAGGAGGCATTTCCTAGAATGTAGGAAGTGGTAGCACAAATGGTGGGCTACACTTCCCCACTAACTTGGTGGTTAACTGGACTCAACCATGTCCCTAAAATGTAGGAGCGGAAATGGGAAAGTTGCTTGAGGAAGTTATTCCCATGTTTCAGGCCATGATCTCCGCTTATGGGAAGTGGGGGATGTTTATGAGAGGAAATGGGAAGTGGCTTGAGGAAGTTATTCCTATGTTCCATACCATGATCACTACTCATGGGTAGTGGGCAAAGCGTATGGCATCGTAGGAGCATGCCACCTCGCCTAGTAGTTAGGGTTGTCAACTATATGGACCATATGGCATGCAGTAGATGGATTTAGGACCTATCAACCAGAGGTGTTGGTTGGTGTTTTGCCTATAAATTGTACCATGGGTGGGGGCTGGAAAGGAGACAAACTAGCTAAAACAAGAGAGTACACGCATTGAGAGAATTGCTTGGGGAAGCAATTGCGCTTGTAGCTTGTGTGAGTAGGCTAGAGTGTGTTTCCAGCTCAATACCTTGGGGCGGCATTTGTAATCTTTTCTTTGAGGGAATAGAGAAAAGCTGGATTCCGTAAAATTCGTTATGCCTTGTCTCAAAAAATTTGTGTCTGATTACATGCAGATTTTGTGTGTTAACCTCAGGTGGCCAAGAGTGCAGTTTATCGAGTAGCTAGCTACGTAGGGCAATCCGCATATCAACAAAAAAGTCCTGTGACAGCCTGTATGGTGCAGAATTGAGGAATATACTTCTTTGCCTATTATGATGATCAGATTTGGGTGTCTTTAACCAAGAGATAGTTCTCTCTACTATAGACACTAAATTTTTTATGCTTGATGATGAAATGAAGACTAATGTCGAGTAATGAAAATGACCAAAATGCCCTTGGAAGCCAAGGAAATAAAGGTGAGAAGGAATCGATGAAATGTCTCGAAAATTGACATGTGACTTTAAAAAATCATAGATATTAATCTAGAAGAAATCTGTTGATAAGCCATATACAGTTGCAAAGATACGGATGTCTAATTTTCATAGAAATTTATGAATAGCAAATCAGAATTGAACTTGAAAAATTATGTACGATCGAACAGACGAAGGTCGGAAGGGACTATATTGTAAAGTGCAAAAATTGGAAGGACCGAAGGGGGAGCAACCACCCAACTGTTGGCCAACAGTCGCCCGGTGGTCAAACAGCCACCCGAATGTTGATTGACAACTGTCCAACTATTTGTTGATAGCTGCCTAGCTGTTAGACAGTGGCCCAATGGTTTGCGAACAGCCTCCCCTATTGGTCCATTGATTTTGGAAATTTTCATTTCAAACCTTCCTTTTTTGGCTTTCGCTTTCTTTTTTGATTCCAGCCCTCAACTATATAAACCTCCCCTTGGCTCACTTTTTAAGACACACCGATTATTGAATATAATCATCACTTCTCCCTTTTGAAGACACGCTTGGGAATTCGAGAAGTCTTTTTTAGTTTAAAGCTTTTCGGGCGTTTTATATTGCTCTAATCCTAGAAATGGTATTAACTGAGAGCATATTTCTCTCCTCCCTCCCATTTTATCTTTTATTTTTTTAGCATGATTTGTGTTTATTTTAATGTTTACGAGCATGTTTAGGGTTTTTTTTTTTTAATTGTTTAACCCTTGTGTTTGTTATTCGAGATGGATAAGCACGTCGATGTTAGTTCGCTATCCCTTATTTATTAGAATCATGTTTAGGAATTTAGTTTCCTTTGCAAATGCTTAGAATCATGCTTAAGAGCATATGATTAGGATCATACTAGGAGAACTTATAATTGCTTTGAAGCATGCTAGGAAATAGCGTATAATAGGTGAGAATTACCATATTGCCCCTTTGAATACTTGGATTGGGCTAGTATAGCCCTGTTTGATTTTGATTGTTTGAATTAGGCTAGAATATGACACGATAACTATGCTTAGGCTAGAAATGCTATGATCCTTAATGAATTGATATGAATTATGCTAGAATAGTAATTGCCATGATAGAATTATCGAATCTAGATCGAAGTGTCATGATATTAGATTATAGTCTTGTATTATTATCGAATATGTCATAAAAGAAGCTTAATAGACGTTGAATAGACTCAAATATGGTGGTGAGGAATTCGTCATCTATTGGGTTTCGAATTGATTATTGAATGTATGAAATATTTTCTCTTAAGTATTTAAAGTAGAATTACTTTATTGTTAAAGAACAAGCGTTGTAATCCTCTTCCCCTTCCCTTATGTTTGACAGAAATATAATCCATTCTCCTCCCTCTTTCTTTGTATGAACATACAATTGCCATTGATTGAATAATCACCTCACATGTTTAATAAAGATTAAAACTTGATATGTGTACATAAAACGAACAACCTTAAATGAACTATATATCAATATGAGATTTTCTTATTTGGTATACCCTAGTGGAGGCCAGATTTTTTATCGGGCAAGTCAAATGACTCGTACCTAACTTCTCGAACCCATCTCTAAAGAGATGTGGGTAGTCTAGATCCTAAAATGAGGGATCAGACTACCCCCATTCATTCCCAATTGAAGAATTGGGTGGCGACTCCCTTTCTTTAGACGTACCCATGGCTCGTTTGTATTCCCTTAAAGTCTTGAAAGAGGCTTTGATATAGTGTCAATGGGATGAAAGCCCCATTCACATTGGCGACTCCACTAGGGATAAGAGAAGTTGATTCTGATTGGGATACCAAATTCTAATAGCTCTTGTTGACATTTTGAGTCCTTGCATCACTACATTTCTGCACATAATGAGCACGAACTGCCTAAACTAGCCGTGTGACATTGGCATGAGAAGTCTTTGGCTCCATTCGACCTCTAGATTACTCATGTTGGTATCATCACTTTTGAGCACGTACCATTGAATTGGTAAAAAAAGATACCAGCCCAATGGGGCATCTCTTGCTTGAAGGAGCCTAAACCATTGGACCCTTGAGACTCAAGCCTATGTAGACGACTCTAGAAATTTCTAATAGGATGAATATCCAAAACCTATGTTGAAATGCATGTCTAGGGATGTAAATTACCCATGATTAGAATAACATCAACTCAAACCTCATGGAACCATGAACGAATGCCATATGTCAAATCACCCATAAGAACAAAATAAGGACATGTGCCATGAGTTAAGATTATCATGACGTTTAGAAAGCTATGTTATGATAACCATGGAGAATCTAACATCAACATGTTTGTTAGAAATAGGTGAGAGAATCTCGTATTCCAACATCCCATGATGATGATTTAGGAATGAGACCAAAAATCCTTAGAACAGAGACTCAACTCTACGTGTGTGGGAGAAATAAGGTTGGAAGGCTAAAAGAATGTTGATGCCTTTGTATGAGCATGCATCATATCATGTATACATGCATGCACGCATGGCATTAGCACCTTTGTTTTGTAGCCATCATAGCTTGGGTGAGACGAGGTGGTGGTTTGACAAGCCAAGAAGAACCAGTTGACAAAATGGTTGTACCCAACAACAATAATGCTAAAATAGCCCAATTAAGAGCTCATATGACTGCTCCCTAATAACAAGTGGCCTAGCTCATTGAAGCACTCCAAAACAGGCCTAACCGCATGAACCAGCTGCGATCTAAGGGCAATGGTGATGGTGATGGTGATGGTGAGACTACTGAATGTAGAGATAGGGGGAAAAGCCTAATCAATCAAAAATAGCTCGAATCGATCAAGCAGTTGGCCAAGAACATGGAGAAAGCCCAATCCCCCTCGAAGAAGAAGGGGTTGAAAGGGGTCCAAGACCTAGACGATATCCTACTCATTGGAGATAATGATTTGCCGCCAAAGTTTTGCTTACAAAACTTGCCCAAGTTCAATGTAGGGGGCAACCCCAAGATGCACTTGAGATAGTATGCAGTTGTCATGGCCACTACCACTCCTTTATCAAAGGAGTACATCTTAAAGTACTTCATGCTATCCTTATAAGATGATGCGATAGTATGGTACCATGACCTCCCCAAGAGAGTTCGAGAAGATTGGGATGAACTTTTTGAATAATTTGTAAAGCATTACCGCCATAATACCAAACTGGGGTAACCTTGAGGGACGTGGAGAGGAGGCGTCAGAAGCCCAATGAGACCTTTCCAGAGTAACTAATTCGTTAGAGAACCAAGGCCGCCAAGATGACCACCAAGCACATGAAGAAGGACCGGGTCCCAACGGTGATTAATAGAGCAAGATTGAGATTCAAAGCGATCTTGTAGCCATTGCCACCAAGAGAGCTTCCAAATCCATTACCAAGGAATTGGAGGCACCACGAGAAGTGTGAATTCCACCGAGTGACTGGGCATAAGACTGATGATTGCACCCATTTTTGTCATGAGATCCAAGATTTGATCAAAAAGGGCCAGATTCCCAACCCAGAAACGCATGAGCCCAGTACAAGAAGTAATCCACTAACCAATTACAACTGGGTAACTTCTCCAACGACCAACATGATTGGGTCAAGCTTCACTGAGGAGCAAGTTATGAACTTCTTTGAAGAAAGTAGGTCGAGCAGTGACACATCCAAAAAAGGATTATCTTTCAAGTATAGGAGTGTCAAAGTAATAAACCCGGTGAGATCGGGGTCGATCCACGAGGAAGGCGATTTTAGCGGTACAAACTATAAGGTAAGCAAATATGATATGAATAGGTAAGAAGATATTAACAAAAGGTGGTAAAACCATCCGTGGAAATAGGAGGTAAAACCTACCATAGCAAATGAAAGAACAATTTTATAAGCAATAAATAAGAATAATTAAAGTATAAAAGTAAGAGGAATTAACACAATAATAATCAAAAATAAGGTTAGGGGATCCGCTTTTGATATATCAAATAAGGATAAGATGCCCACTTTAGTTATATGAATTATATTTATTTCATTACCAATATTTATACCACTTCTTGTAAATGGGTTCAAGCATCCAATGTGCTAATCACCATATGTCTACAACAAATCAAGGTTCCTAACTAGACTTGTGTCGGTAAGGAAGAACCATACGACATCTAGAAAGGATCCAAGCATTTGATATGCCAAGGATTGTCGACAATGGATCATGACCTCCACTTTACGAGTGGTGTCAAGATTGATTAGAGAAATAAATATAAATCATATAAAATAAATAACAAAGATTATGATTATTAAGCACATATCAAAGGGTTAGAAAATTTTTATTTTTATATCAGGGGTTTCACCCTTTCACCTTAGCAAGAGAGAATTTAGCAAAACATTATAAAAGAAAGAAAACAAATTGCAAGAAAAAGAAAATTCATTAATAACATTAAAACACAAGAGAGAAAAACACAATAACAAGAGATTCCGGCCAAGGCCAGGATGCCATAATGGGTAACAAGGCACCTCTATTTATAGATACATTCAGGGGCAAACTTGTCAAATTATAAAGGAACATTTATCAAATATTTTATTGACAATTGGGGTAATTAGGTGAACCAACTTTGACCATCGATTTCGGCAATGAATTATTGAGAATTTTGATCACATGTCTTCATGAAAGTTGTAGATATTTCTCTCATATTTCTAGAATATCTTGAGTCATATGATTTCGATACGTATATCAAGAGATATGATCAAAACACTGAGGCATGGTCAGGCTAGGCTGAAACTGCATATGGGTTCACTTCAAGCCCATTTTTGGTCCACTAAGAACCCGAACTTGATGATGCTTGTGAAATATAATCTTGTAGATAATTTAATCAGCTTTCCAAAACATTAAGATTTGCACCATTCTGATCTATAAATGGAAAGTTATACCCATTTTACTGAACCTACAACAAAACCAAAATTAAGAGAAAGTTAATTCCAAAGATGCAAAGACTACAAATATGCTTAAGTTGAGGAATTTAATGACACTATTAATACAATATGATCAATTAAGCTCTTATTAAGCATACAAATTTAAGTGTTCATCACACGCCCCAACCAGCTTATTGCTAGTCCCTAGCAATTAAAGCATTATTATTTAGAAGTGATTTATGGAATTTTATATCCAAGGTGGCCACTATTGCATTCTCCTTGATTTTATGCAAATAAACAAACTTTCAATCGATTTTTTTTTAAATAACTCATGTACCTTCAATCAAGATATTAACAAACCTTCTTTTTGTGCTCAGTCAGCACATGACTATGGAGCTTATTAGAAAGCAGCCATATCAGTTCCAATATTTGTTAAGGCTAACAACCTTAGGCAGAAGGCACTTATTCATCATTATATATATATCTTCTTTCTTTTCTCTCTTTTTTTTTTGGAAAGAATGCATCTTTAACCCATGTAGCGAGCCTTAGGCTAATGACTCCCAGACCAGTTGGCCTTAGGGCATTAGGTGTTAAGACACCCCTACGAGCTTAATGACTCGAGTTGCCGATGCTTTATTTTTGCTTAGAAACTTGTGGATAGTGCAATGTTCAATCCCATTAAGCTTTCTCTTTAATCCATGTAACGAGCTTTGGGCCAATAGCTTCCAAACCAATTGGTCTTAGGATATTAGGTGTTAAGGCACCCCTCGGGCTTAATTGCTCGAATTAAGGAGGGTACGAGACCAAACCCATCCACAATCACTCTTTTTTTTTAAACTTTTTTCTTGAACTTTCCCCTTCCTTTTGTTGTTATCCTAAACAAAACAAAAGAACTTAAATATTACAACATTTTATTTTGCCACCCACAATCGTGTATCAAGGTATATGTATGTGTGAAGAAAGGTTCATGAATACTTGCTTAACGAGTACATAAGCACAAAGTTTATTGAATGATAAGGTTGTGAGAGTTCATAGATTTGAATAATTCGAAGTGAAATGAATAAGAACTCTTTGTTATAAAATTCAAAAATCAAAACTAAATAATATTAAGTTAATTAAAATAAGTCTTAAAAAATGCCAAAACAAAACGACAAATTGGTTAGAGTGTGTTTCAAGAGTTAAAACTGACCCACTTTACTCTGCCATTCCTGAGCCAGAATGTGTCTTAAGAGAATTTGAACTCCTTACACCGCACTCTGAATCTAATTACTAACTCGATTTTTTTTTTTTTGCAAGAAAAAGAAAATTGAATACACACTTATGTCTACTATCCTTCCCCCCCAACCAAACGAAACATTGTCCTCAATGTTTACATGTAGAGAGATAAAGTATATGAGACATTACTTGAAGCTTCTGTTATTCAAGAGAGATTACCTGAAAGACACTTAAAATAAAATGCTAAAATAAAAGACAAGAAAAATTACAAACGGAGATTCAGATCCAATTTGCACTTTTGTTTTGTCCCCCCGACCAATTAATTTGAGTTATAGCTGGGTCAGCTTTATACTCGACTGCTTGTAATTTGTCAAGTAACTCACTAGCAGAAGTGGTAGAAACAAGATCTGTCGCATCGAATGAGAGATAAAATTCTGTTCTACAGTTGCATCAACAAAATTTATTGAATGATCAAAGAAATTTTTAACATTCAACAAACCTATGGGTTTTTTATGGAGATTTAGTTGGGCCCAAGAGGCAATTTGAAAAATTCCTTCGAGAGTACCCAAGCCATCTAGTAAAGCAATAAAGGCATCCGAATTGATAAGCATATATACTATGTGTTCATGCATAGAGGAGACCTGTAACTCCTTCCCAACTGTTTTTCCAATGATGCTTTCTACGGCCAAAGCTTTAGGAATAATACCTAAAACTTGACTGCCTCCTACGAGTGTAGCTGTTGACACACAACCCATTAACCTGAGGCTACCTCCCCCATAAACCACATGAATCTTTCTTTCGGTTAATAGCATACCAAGATAATTTCTACTGCTACAAACTCTTCACTTTTACCCGGTCGAGATCCACAAAATACACATATCCTTTGGACTCGACGTTTTGAAGTTCCCTCCATGTCTATGCAACTCTCTAGCTAGGTGTGAAGAGGAGAACCAGAGATGTCATATTTATGGAGTGCAAAAAGGTATTCTAATGATGACATCTAAATAGGTAGCTCGGTTGTTTGCTGAAAAAGTTTGACAATAATGCATAGAAATTCAAAAAAAAAAAGATGATGAAATAAAACACCATAAATGCACAAGTCAAACAAAAGATACGAATTCAAAAATGACAGCTGTAATGTATTAAAATTCAAAAATGATAGCACACATGCATACGTACAGGTAGTTGTGACTGTGGCTCACATCTTCCTCTAGTTTTACGTCCAGAAACGGCTTCAACACCTTCTATGAGTTGAGGATATGCTTCCCATCCAGTTTTCTTATAAACTAGCAAACAGGGTTGCTTTGAGTCAGATTCTCAGGACTATAATGTTCCTGCTCATCTCGGAATTGTGTCCACAATTTAAAATTTTCACACTACACAAGTCCACAAGAATGCGTCTCGAGAGTCACTCGGATATCATCCAAAGACTCCCTACTCAGTCCATTCTTGATGGACTATAGTCCACATGCTAGGTTACAAGTTTATCCTCTCGATTATTAGACAAATATCCCAAGGAGCAGCAACGCTGGTTACAAGTCCATCTTGCACATCTGTGACAAACTTGTAACCTTTTCGCTCTTCGCTTTTTGGCGTAAGAGCTTTTTCCCAAACCTAGCATGTGGGAAACAAGATTATCTAAAAACTCACAAGAAAATCGAACCTTGGCTTCAATTAACCATTTTAAATCAGCAAGAATACCCTTGCACATCAACATCCTTAGTCTTTCTGCACGAGCTTTTTAAATTTTAAGCAAATCATTTTGAGGAAGAGAGGAAAAATGTTTGTGCAGATTTGAGAGAATGGTATCCATGTGAAAAAAAATGATAGAGAAGAAAAGATAATGAATGCAAGGTGAGCAACAGTTTTTAGGGAACTGAAAAACCAACTTTAAAAGCCACGGAGTACCGTATCCGCCACTTGACCGGGAAAAATCAATCATTAAAAAGGATCGATTAAAGCAATGGACTCTTCATTTTGGTCAAAATGTTCAAAGAATGGTTTTAACCGTTGTCCATTAACTTTAAATACTCAGTCTATTCTTGATGGACTATAGTCCACATGCTAGGTTACAAGTTTATCCTCTCGATTATTAGACAAATATCCCAAGGAGCAGCAACGCTGGTTACAAGTCCATCATGCACATCTGTGACAAACTTGTAACCTTTTCGCTCTTCACTTTTTGGCGTAAGAGCTTTTTCCCAAACCTAGCATGTGGGAAACAAGATTATCTGAAAACTCACAAGAAAATCGAACCTTGGCTTCAATTAACCATCTTAAATCAGCAAGAATACCCTTGCACATCAACATCCTTAGTCTTTCTGTACGAGCTTTTTAAATTTTAAGCAAATCATTTTAAGGAAGAGAGGAAAAATGTTTGTGCAGATTTGAGAGAATGGTATCCATGTGAAAAAAAATGATAGAGAAGAAAAGATAATGAATGCAAGGTGAGCAACAGTTTTTAGACAACTGAAAAACCAACTTTAAAAGCCACGGAGTACCGTATCCGCCACTTGACTGGGAAAAATCAATCCTTAAAAAGGATCGATTAAAGCAATGGACTCTTCATTTTGGTCAAAATGTTCAAAGAATGGTTTTAACCGTTGTCCATTAACTTTAAACACATTACCATTCTTTGGGTTCTCAATTTCAACTGCTCCATGAGGGAAAACATTTTTAACAATGAAAGGCCCAGTCCAATGAGACCGAAGTTTACCAGGAAACAAGTGCAATCTTGAATCATACAAAAGAACTTTTTGTGAAGGTTCAAAAGATTTTCTAACAATGAATTTGTCATGAAAAACCTTCATTTTTTCTTTGTAGATTTTAGAATTTTCATAAGCCTCATTCCTGATTTCTTCAAGTTCACTCAGTTGGAGTTTACGTAACTTGCAAGCATCATCAAATTTGTGTTAAATGTTTTAATGGCCCAATAAGCTTTATGCTCAATTTCTACAGGCAAGTGACAAGGTTTTTCATAAACTAATCTGTAAGGAGACATTCCTAATGATGTTTTGAAAGCAGTTCGATAAGCCCAAAGTGCATCATTAAGTCTTAAAGAACAATCTTTACTGTTTGGGTTAACCGTTTTTTCTAAGATCTATTTTATCTCCCTATTAGCTAATTCAACTTGTCCACTTGTTTGCGGGTGATAAGGTGTAGAAAATTTATGGGTTATTCCATATTTCTTCATTAAAGTTTCAAATGGTTTGTTACAAAAATATGTACCCCCATCACTAATAATAGCTCGAGGAATTTCGAATCTACACAAGATATTTTTTTTCAAGAATTTGATAACTGTTTTGTGATCATTATTTCGACATGGAATCGCCTCGACCCATTTTGACACATAGTCTACTACAACAAGAATGTACACAAAACCAAATGAAGGTTGAAAATATCCTATAAAATCAATACCCCAACAGTCGGAGATTTCAACAACAAGAATGGGATTCAAAGGCATCATGTTTCGTTTTGAAATGGATCCCAATTTTTGACGATTTTCACAAGTTTTACAAAATGCATGTACATCTTTAAATAAGGTGGGCCAATAAAATCCACATTGCAAGATTTTAGCAGCTGTTTTTTTAGATGAAAAATGTCTCCACATGCTTCAGAATGACAAAAATTAATGACACAACTTACCTCATTGTTGGGTATGCATCTTCTAATTATTTGATCCGGATAATATTTGAATAGATATGGGTCATCCCAATAAAAATTTTTCACCTCAGTCAAAAACTTCCTTTTGTCTTGAGCATTCCAATGAGGTGGCATTTCTCCTGTTGCAAGGAAATTTACAATGTTAGCAAACCAAGGTACAACAGCAACAAAGAATAAAAATTCATCAGGAAAAGAGTCATTGATAGGTGAAGTTTCAATTAATGTATCTGTCGTTAGTCTTGACAGATGGTTTGCAATGACATTTTCAGCTCCTTTCTTATCCTTTATTGTGATGTTGAATTCTTGGAGAAATAAGATCCACCGTATCAATCTAGGTTTTGCATCTTGTTTGGACATTAAATATCTCACAACTGCATGGTCAGTGTAAACAATCATTGGAAAACTAATTAAATAAGATCAAAATTTGTCCAATGCAAATACTACTGCAAGTAAATCTTTTTCAGTTGTTGAGTAATTCATTTGTGCATCATTTAAAGTCCTACTTGCATAGTATATCACATAAGGCTTACCTTCTTTTCTTTGTCCTAAGACAGCACCAATGGCATAATCACTTGTATCACACATCAATTCAAAAGGTAAGGACCAATTAGGAGATTGCATAATTGGAGCAGTTGTTAAAAGTCTAATTAACTTATAAAAGGCATTTTGACATTCTTGAGTCCATTCAAAAGAAGTGTCTTTTATTAAGACATAAGAATGCCCTAAGAATGAACAGACTTCTTTAACTGTTTTTGGTGGAGGCAACTGGGAAATTAATTTCACTTTTGCTTTGTCCACTTCAATTCCCTTAGAAGACACCACATGACCTAAGACAATTCCCGAAGTGACCATGTAATGACATTTTTCCTAATTCAAAATAAGACATTTTTCTACACACCTTTTTAGTACTTTTTCTAAGTTTTCAAGACAATTCTCAAAAGCATTTTCAAAGACAGTTAAATCATCCATGAAAACTTCTAAACAATGCTCAACCATGTCACTGAAAATGCTTAACATGCATTTTTTAAAAGTGGCTGGGGCATTACAAAGTCCAAAAGGCATTCTCCTAAATGCAAAAGTGTCGAAGGGGCACGTGAATATGGTCTTTTCTTGGTCTTCAAGTGCAATGGAAATTTGGTAATAGCTTGAGTATCCATCAAGAAAGCAATAGTAGGGGTGCCCTGCTACTCTTTCTAGAATTTGGTCAAGGAATGGTAAGGGAAAATGGTCTTTTCTAGTGAAAGCATTTAATTGTCTATAATCAATGCACATCCTCCAACTAGATGAGACTCGAGTTGGCAATGATTCACCATTTTCATTTTTGACTACTGTAACACTAGATTTCTTAGGTACTACTTGTGTAGGGCTTACCCACTTACTATCAAAAATAGGGTAGATAATGCCCACATCAAGTAGTTTGAGAACTTCAGCCCTAATGACCTCTTTCACATGGGGATTTAGTCTCCTTTGAGGTTGTTAGGATGTTTTGGTATTTTCTTCTAAATGTATTCTATGTGTACAAATCAAAGGGCTAATGCCTTTTATGTTTTTTAAAGTCCATCCGATCGCATTTTTATGCCTTTTAAGTACGTGTATCAACTTATCTTGTTGTTCGCTTGTGAGGGATGAAGAAATTACCACCGGATATGTCCGATTCTCCCTAAGATATGCATATTTCAGTCCTTCAGGTAAGGGTTTCAATTCTAACTTGGGAGCTTCCTCTTCCTTGCTTTCATTCATTTGCCCCAATTCTTCGAATCTTGGTTTTGAGCCTTTTTCCATCACCTGTGCACAATCCAGTAAAGAACATATATCAGAAAGATCAGGCTCTAGTTCCATACTTGATTCTAATGAATTGACTAAACAGGTTTCCAAAGGGTCAGAAGAACTCCCTTTTTGGATATGGTCTTCCACAATAGTTTCAATCATATTGGCCTCCTCAATTTCATCTTCTTCTTCATGTGGTTGTTTGCACATATTAAAAACGTAAAGTTCCAATGTCATGTTTTCGAATGATAGCTTCATGACTCCATTCCTGCAATTAATCAAAGCACTAGAGGTAGCTAGAAATGGACATCCTAAAATTATAGGAATTGAATTACATACTTCTATTGGTTGTGTATCCAAGACGATAAAATCCACTGGATAAATGAATTTATCGACTTGAACTAACATATCTTCTACTACTCCTCTTGGTACTTTAATTGATCTATCAGCGAGCCAAAGAGTCACAGAAGTCGGTTCTAACTCACTTAAATTGAGTTTTTGAAAAACCGAGTATGGAAGAAAATTCACACTAGCACCAAGATCAAGTAAATCTTGTTCAATTTTATGGTCTCTAACAACACATGAAATTATAAGACAACATGGATCCTTATATTTTACTGTATTATTGTTTTGAAGAATAGCACTTACTTGCTCGGCTAGAAAGGCCTTCTTTTTGACATTCAATTTCCTTTTCACAGTGCACAAGTCTTTCCAAAAATTTTGCATAAGAAGGTACCTATTTGATCACATCTAGCAAGGGAATGTTGACCTTTACCTGTTTGAAAATTTCAAAGATTTTAGAATTGTGAGTTGGCTTCTTTTGTGTGGCTAATGCTTGAGGAAATGGAGGCACAGGTGACGATTTGGTTTCTTCTTCGCTAGGTGTTGGTTTGGCAACCTCTTCCTGCCCTTTAGAGATCGATTCTTCTTCTTTCTCATAAGGGTTAAGAATGTCTTTTTCAACAACCTTACCGTTGCGAGGGTCATGACTGATTTGGCTTGGTCAAAATAATGGTTACTTGAACTCCCTGTATTTGAGTTAGATTGATCTTTGTGGTTTTGCAATGTTTGAGAAGAAAATTTCCCTTTTTCTTGGATGCTAAATGTAGAATCAAATTTTACAAGAGTGTCTGACAAATTTGCGAATGTTTGAGCAGTTTGACTATTGAAAGTCTTTTGCTTTGTAATGAATGAATGCAATGTCTCTTCAAAGTCATTCCAAGGAGGAGAAGCATATGCATGATCATGAGAATTTTGAAAATTTTCTCGTGTTTGAAAAGGTACTTGTGAAGATTGTGCATGATTGTCATTTTTTGAACTAAAATTTGAATGATTTCTCCAACCGAGATTGTGGGTTTGTGAGTATGGATTGTGATTTGGCCTTTTGAAAGTATTCAAGGCACTGGCTTGTTCATGGAGACAATCCCTAAAGGCAAGCAAAGTGGGGTAATCATCAGTAGAATGATCATTATCATTACAAATGTGACAGACAATTTCTTGAATAGAATTCAATTGACCACTCTTTTTCATTTCTAAAGCCTCGACTTTTCTAGCTAGGGATGCAGATTTGGCTTGAAGGTCATGGTCTTCCCTAAGGTTTTGAATGCCTCTATTGGATGTCGAGGTTGGGGCCTTGCTTGGCACCTCATAGATGCCACCAGTGTCCCAATTTTGAGCCTTGTTTGCCAAGGAATCTAGGTAGTCAATTGCTTCCTCAGGGTCTTTATCTCCAAATTCTCCATTACACATTAACTCCATTAGTTGCCTATCTTGAGGTGTTAACCCTTCATAGAAGTGTGCAACTATTCTCCAAGTTTCAAAACCATGGTGGGGATAGGTATTAAGTAGTTCCTTATACCTATCCCAACTTTGGTAAAGGGTTTCCCCTTGTTTTTGAGTGAAATTGGAAATTTGTCTTTTAAGAGAATTTGTTCTTTGGGTAGGAAAAATATTTTTCAAAAATTGTTGTTTCATCTCATCCCATGAACTGATGGAATTTGACCTCAAATTTTGTAGCCATGTTCTAGCTTTATCTTTTACAGAAAAAGGAAAAAGCTTTAATCTAATGGTGTTTATGCTACAATTTGGGTCACTGTAGGAGTTACATACCTCTTCAAAGATTTTTAAGTGCGAATATGGGTTCTCCATATCAAGGCCACGAAAGGTGGGTAAAGGTCGAACAAAACTTGGTTTGAAATTGAAATGGATTGCATCGGGAGGAGAAATTACACAGCATGGTGCATTAGTCATTACCGGATTCATGTAATCCCTGAGGGTTCTTGGTTGGTTTTGATCATTTTGTTGGGAACGATTGTCCCCTTCATCTGTGAACCTTTCCACTTGATTGTCGGCCATGTTTTCTAGGGAAGATGATGTTTTTCTAACAAGTCTACCACTAGATGTGCATGACCAAATTTTCATGTAAATTTAAAAGAGAAAGGAAAAGAAAAGATGAATCACACGACAAAGAAAAAAAAAATAAGATCTAAAATGGGAAAAGAGAATACTTACTATTTTGCATGCCAAATTTTACCTTCCCCGGCAATGGCGCCAAAAACTTGACACATCCAAAAAAGGATTGTCTCCCAAGTATAGGAGTGTCGAAGTAATAAACTCGGTGAGACCAGGGTCTATCCACGCGGAAGAGGATTTTAGCGGTACAAACTATAAGGTAAGCAAATATGATATGAATAATCAAGATGATATTAACAAAAGGTGGTAAAACCATCCATGGAAATAGGAGGTAAAACCTACCATAGCAAATGAAAGAACAAGCAATAAATAAGAATAATTAAAGTACAAAAGTAAGAGGACTTAACACAATAATAATGAAAGCTAAGGTTAGGGGATCTGCTCTTGATATATCAAATAAGGATAAGTAGCCCATTTTAGTTACATGAATTATATTTGTTTCGTTACCAATATTTATACCACTTCTTGTAAATGGGTTCAAGCATCCAATGTATCAATCACCATATGTCTACAACAAATCAAGGTTCCTAACTAGATTGTGTCGGTAAGGAAGAACCATACAACATCTAGAAAGGATCCAAGCATTTGATGTGCCAAGGATTGTCGACAATGGATCAAGACCTCCACTGAATGGTGTCAAGATTGATTAGAGAAATAAATATAAATCATATAAAATAAATAACAAAGATTATATTAAACATATATTAAAGGGTTAGAAAATTCTTATTCTCATATCAAGGGTTTCATCCTTTTACCTTAGCAAGAGAGAATTTAGCAAAACATTATAAAAGAAAGAAAACAAATTACAAGAAAAAGAAAATTCATTAATAACATTAAAACACAAGAGAGAAAAACACAATAACAAGAGATCCCAGCCAAAGCCAAGTGATAGGTGTCTATTTATGTATTACTTTCATATCAATTTGTCCATGTTTCTTTGCTATATTCCTTGGTATTTTTATGTTTTTGTGTGGTTTTGATGTTTGTAGGAGTTTTGGAGCAACTTGCACAAAAATGGGTAAAACCCTTCATTTTCACCTCCGCTAGTCAACCATCTTCTCGGATTTAATTGTATTGATATACAATGAACCCGATGACATATTATATACCGTTGGAAAGGTCTCGAAGTCTATTTTCTGGAGAAATTTACGGTTTATAAATCCATTCAGTGTACCAAAAGTTGTAATCAAAACAGTGTGAGAAGTATAGAAATGTAATTCCACAAATCACTGTAGCATTTATAATACGGGACACTGTAGCAGGTTACTGTAGCAGAGTATTTAAACACATTTTAGGGTTTTATTTTGATAACTTGAAGAGGGGAGAACGTGGTAGAGGCTGCAGCTCTGGATTTCTTTCATTTCTTGGAGTTCTTGAAGGAGAAAGAAAGCTTGGAAAGAGGAAGAACAACAATCCTAAGAGATTTTTATCAAATTTGCTAAGTTTTTCCCTTCCCTTTCATTTTCTGGAATGTCTCCATGTTGTATTGTATTTACCACGTTTTTTAACATGTGTAACTGAATCTGAATTGGTTGAGGGTGATTTCAAAGCCCTTGATATGGTTTTTGTGAATTGATTGTGTAAGAAACTGTTATCCAATTCTTTAATTGAAGTTGTTTGCATTTTCTCATATCTAATGCTTATGATTGCTTGCTGATTGTATTTGGGGTGGCCAACTGAATATAATCTGGTTGTTGTCTATTGCTAGATTAGAAATCTTGATCCGTAATTGTCATGAATTTCGAATCATTAGTAGCAAAATTGTGATCAGAGATTGCAATTGGAAAATACAACCTAGGTTAAATAATCCGAACCTGTGTGATTATTGCTTAGATCAACCTATCTTTCTATCGTAATGCTTCCATTGAATTAAACTTAGAGAGCTTGTTCTAGGTTGTTTAATGGATAGAGATTAAATAAAGAGCTTGTTTTATTTAACAACAAAGTAAGGAAAGATTGGGATAACAGAGCTTGTTGTTATCTACGGTTGATAACTTCAATGCTGTAATTGGATGACAATTCTATGTTAATTCGCAAATCATATCTTGTGGTAGAGAAGGATCCCTTAACCAGATTTCTCTCATTAATCTTTCATTCAAATTAACTTCTGTTTTGTTATTCTTAATTTGCATTCTTATTTCATTTAGTTAATCATTCAACAAAACCCCCCCTGTTTAGTTTATCGTTGCTAGAAAATAACAAATTCAATTAGAATCAATCCTCGTTGGAACGATATCTACTTATCACTTTATTACTTGTGCAACTAGAATACTTGCTAGTTTCGAGCGCATCACCAAGATTCCATAATAGGTCACAAGGCACCTCCATTTATAGACACATTTAGGGGCAAACTTGTAAAATTACAAAGGAACATTTGTCAAATATTTTGTTGACAATTGGGGTAATTAGGTGAATCAACTTTGACCACTGATTTCAGCATCAAATTATTGAGAATTTTGATCACATGTCTTCATGAAAGTTGTAAATATTTCTCTCATATTTCTGGAACATCTTGATTCATATGATTTGGATATGTATATCAAGAGATATTGTCAAAATACTGAGGCATGGTCGGGCTGGGCTGAAACTGTATATGGGTTCACTTCAAGCCCATTTTTGGTCCACTAAGAGCCTAAACTTGATGATGCTTGTGAAATACAATCTTGTAGATAATTTAATCAGCTTTCCAAAACATTAGGATTTGCACCATTCTGATCTACAAATAGAAAGTTATGCCTATTTTATCAAACCTACAACAAAACCAAAATTAAGAGACAGTTCCAAAGATGCAAAGACTACAAATATGCTGAGGTTGAGGAATTTGATGACACTATTAATACAATATGATGAATTAAGCTCTTATTAAGCATACATATTTAAGTTTTCATCAAGTAGAGCCAAGAGAGCCAAAAGAAAGGAGAAATCCAAGCTTAAACAATGAGAAAGGTCTACTAGAAAGGTGGCCATGAAGAAGTAGCCTAAGATTGAAAAGCCCAAGGAGATCATCGAGAAGGCGAAAGGCAAGCCTATTCCTTTAGCAGCCAAGGTCTACACCAAAAAGGTTGGATGGACCAACATTGCAGTAAAGGGAGTCACAAGAAGCTTAGAATCAAATTTGTGTGCCTAAGTGACCATGAGGAAGAAGAACAACAAAAAGTAGCTGAAGAGGAAGCTGAGGTGGAGAATGAAGAAGCATTCACAAGGAGAAGTCCACGTCATCGAGTGCCTTTGCCATGAAATGGATGGTTAGAAAAGGGGCTAGAAGAGGCCCACCACCTAAAAGACTCAAAGTTAAGAAGGGTAGCTAAGCTAGGAAAGGGAGAACCTTCTTGTTGTTGAGAACCTTGTGAATTCAATTGAGAACCTTGTGAGAAGGGAGAGCTTACCTAGGTGCAAAGAAGTAAGAGTTATGGGTATTAGGGATGACATTCCTAAAGTCAAGACCATTCCAAACTTTTGGGCTGACTTTAGTAGTGATGAAGAAGAGGGAGTGAGAGTCAAGGGAGAAAGACTTAAGGGCGAGAGTGAAAATGTACAAGGAGTAAGGAGTGGTAGATTTTACCATGAGAATGAGAAAGAAAAGTCAATCGAGAAGGAGAACACTATTGAGAAAGGCAAAGAGGTTACCAAGGAAGAAACCAAAGAAGAAGAGGATCAAGTAATCAAACAATTGGAGAAGACCCAAGCGAATGCTAACATTTAAGACTAAATATCAATGACTGATACTACAAATGAAATGTTGGCCGCCATGATCGGAGGAGTACCCAAAGGGGTAAATGAGAAGGTTGTAATCACCTTCACTAATAAAGATCAACCTTTTGAAGGAAGGAACCATAACAAGCCATTGTTCATCACTACGAAGATTGGTGAAAAGACGTTCCTTTGCATCATGGTAGATGATGGATCCACTGTCAACATTATGCCAAAGAAGATTTTACACCATGGAGTCAGTGAAAATGAGCTTGAGCCTTGTGAGATGGTGATCAGGGCCTATGATGACTCAAAAAGGAGCGCCATTGGGATCTTCAATGCACTAGTAAAGACTAGGCCAATTGAAATAATGACAGAATTTACAGTTCCTGACATTCCAGTCACCTATGCTCCTTTGTTAGGACAAGCATGGTTCCATGCACTTGGTGGTATCCCTTCTACACTACAACAGAAGATCTGATTCAACATGGATGGGGAGATCATGACCATTCATGTGGCTTTAACTATTACACCAACTACTTTAAGTGTGAAGGTTGCAGAGATACCTTACATAGGAGGCTTTCATGCAGCCATAATTGACGAAGTAAGCCTAATTGTCATTGGGATAATGAAGAAACAAGGATATTTGCCAGGCACTAGGCTTAGGAAGAATAGACATGGTTTACCATCCCTTCCAGATTTCAAAGGCCAAACTTTTAGAAGAGGTTTCAGTTATGAGTTTGACGGGGAAGAATAAGACTTTGAGCCCAAGAAAAGGAGATTCATCAAGTTTGTCAAGGCCCAAGATATGACGTATGTAGGAGCTATTGAACCATAGGTTTTCAAGAGTGTTGAAGTCCGAATTCGAGATTTTTAAAGATATCCTTCAAGGAGCAATCTCCAAGGGGAATGGCTTGGTTGAGGAAATAGAAAAGATAGCCATCAAGGAGGAGAAGCCTCAAGATCAAGCACCGCCAATGGACCCGTCCATCGACCTTGCCGCCTTTATCGAGGAAGGAATCAAAGATGTATTTTATGAGGATGTATTTGTACAATGTCCTCTTTGAAGAAGAGGACATTGTTTATGTTTCTAAATTTGATGCAATAAAGAATCAGTTTGCTTTCTTGTATGATGTCTTTCCTAATGACATTGTGCATCATTATTTGCATTTCACTAGCATATTTGACATCCATACCATTCAAACTCGTGAGATTAATCTTGGTAAAATCGAAAAACGCAAGAACATATGTATTGCACTTGATACAACTCCTAAGCAGAGAAAGAGATTCAAAAAATTATTGAAGAAGCATGGAGAAGTCTTCACCTAGTCCTATAATGACATGCCTGGAATTGAGAAAAGCATTGCTGAGCATATGATTCTAACATATTCGCACATGAAGCCAGTCAAGCAGAAGTTAAGGAGCTTGAGACCAGAGTGGGCTTAGAAAATCAAGGAAGAAGTCACCAAACAAATTGAAGCCAGGTTTTTAGAAGTGGTGAAATATCTAGAATGGTTAGCCAATATCTTGCCAATGCCGAAGAAGGATGGAAGGGTTTGAATGTGTATGGATTACCAAGACTTGAATAAGGCCTCACCGAAGGATGATTTTCCTTTGCCTCACATTGATGTGTTAGTGGACAACACTATCGCCAGTGTGATGTTTTCCTTTATAGATGGGTTTTTGGAATACAACCAGATAATGATGGCTAATGAAGATAAGATAAAAACGGCCTTTATTACGGAATGGGGTTTATAGAATGGGGAACCTACTATTATAAGATAATGCCCTTGGGGTTGAAGAATGAGAGGGCAACTTACCAACGAACAACGATAACACTGTTTCATGATATGATACATGAGGAGATAGAATTATACGTGGAGGACATGATGGTGAAATTCGACACTCGAGAAGAGCACTTTGAAGCTTTAGACAAATTCCTACAAAGGGTACAGAAATACAAGCTATGGCTAAATCCGAAGAAGTGTGTCTTTGGAGTCACCTCAGGAAAGTTGTTAGGGTTTGTAGCTGGCAAGAAGGGGATGGAAGTAGATCCAGACAAGCTTAAGGCGATCATAGAGATATCACTGTCATCGCCCAAGACTGGTGGAATGGAATGACAAGTGCCAAGAGGCATTTCAAAAGATTAAGAAGTACTTATAGAATTTGCCAGTTTTGAGACCGCCAAAACCTGGCAAGAATTTGATTCTCTACTTGGCTGTTGAGGAGGAGGCCATTAGTGCTATGTTGGCACAAGAAGATGAAAATGGTGTAGAGCATGTCATCTATTATCTTAGCAAGAACTTGCTACCATACAAAACGAAGTATAGCTACGTGGAGAAAACATGCTTAGCCATGGTCTGGCTGTCAAAGAAGTTGAGGCATTATATTTGGTCTTATAAGATTAAAGCTGTCTCAAAAGAGGATTCGATGAAGTATCTTTATGAAGCACCATCCTTGGTGAGGAAGCTAGCAAGCTGGATGGTCTAGTTGTTAGAATTTGACATTGAGTATGTCACCAAGAAGGTAGTAAAAGGAAAAGTAGTAGCAGAGTTTTTGGCCATGGATCTGGTTGATGATGATGAACCATGGAAGTTGGAATTCCCAGATGAACATATGGGGGTAATCTTGGTAGTAGGATGGAGGATGTTCTTTGAAATAGCTATTAATCAAAATAGTGCTGAAATAGGAGTCATTTGAGTATCACCAATTGAAGAAGTCATTCCACTCACTAAGAAGTTAGAGTTTAGAGTCACCAACAACATGGCTGAATACGAAGCTTGTGCCTTTGGTTTGAAAGTTGTTATTGTAATAGGTAATGATGAAATAGAAGTGTTGGGAGATTCAAAACTAGTTATCTTTCAAGCTAACAAAGATTGGGATCTATAGAAGGAAGGTTGAAACCATACCTTGAGCACATCAGAAGATTGTTTGTGAGGTTCAAGTAGTGCACCCTCACCCATCTCACTTGATATAAGAATCAGATGGTTAATGCTTTAGCCTCTTTGGCATAGGGTCCTTATTATATGGAACCCCATGTAATGAAGGTCGAAGTGGATGAGAAGCCATGTTTCTATGATTTAAAGAGATACTTGGAAGAGAGGATTCTGCCAGATGAGGCCAGCGAGCAAGATAGGGCTGTGCTCTGAAGATTGGCTCAACAATTTACTTATCATCAGGAGTGAAGTAGAAGAGAATGCCTGAAAGAATGCAATTGAGATGTGTCAATAAGAAAGAAGCAAGAAGGCTTATGGAATAAATCCATAGTGGTGTATACGGGCCACACATTAATGGATTAATTCTTGCGAAGAAGATAATGAGACAAGGCTTTTATTGGCTAACCATAGAGATAGATTATGTCTAATTTGTGAAGAGGTGTCACCAGTGCCAGATCAATGAAAATTTGATTCGCCAACCACCCTTGGAGCTATAAGGGATGACAACATTGTGGCCCTTTTCTGCATGGGGCATTGACATTATAGGCAAGATAAGGCCGTTAGCCTTTAATGGGCATCAATATGTGTTGGTGGCAATTGACTACTTTACCAAGCGGATGGAAGCTGAATCCTACAACTAGGGGCAAAGTAGATGGCAAAATTCATTAAAAACAATATCATATGCAGATTTAAAGTGCCACATCACAATGTGGCTGAAAATAGGGTTCATTTCCAGACTGAGACTAAAGCCTTATTTGAGAGATATGGGATTGAACACCATAAGTTATCTTCATACAAGCCACAAGCAAATGAAGCAGTAGAAGTAGTCAATAAAAACATCAAGAAGATGTTGGCCAAGACGGTGTAGACACGCAAAGATTGGGCGAAGAAGCAGTTGTTTTTGTTATAGGGTTATAGAACAACGCCCAAGAGTTTGACAAGCATGACGCCCTTCTCATTGGTGTATGGTTCAGAAGCAGTCCTACCAATTGAGATAGAAATGAAATCAGAAAGAGTTCTGATGGAAGCAAAAGTTCCTGAGGGGGAGTGGATTGATAATAGATGTGAACAATTGGCCTTGATTGATGAGAAAAGAATGAAGGCCAGGTATCGTATGCAACTATACCAGAAACAGGTTACTCAAGCCTTTAACCAGAAAATAAAGGCAAGAAAATTTAGAGAAGGGAAGTTGGTCCTTAAACAAGCAAGGCCAGTTGTGTTTGATTCGCAAGGGAAGTTCAAGCCCACTTGGGAAGGCGCATTCTTTGTGATGAAGGTCATGTGCGGTAGAGCTGTCATCTTATCAGACATGGAAGGGAATGAATTCACTTAGCCTATCAACATGGACAGGCTAAAGAAATACTCTATATATATATATAAAAAGAGAGTGAGAGAAAAAATAAATTAATCAGAAAACCATAAATGGCTGATTAATAACAGGAGTTGTCTCATTGTGCACATGTTGTTCGAAGAACAAATGATTGTACTTTTATTAATGAAATGAAATTATTTAGAAACAATTATGCCTTTGAAATGTCTTATTATTTTGCATAATAACAAAAAAGAAAGCATCTAACATCTAAGCTAACAATGGAACTAACAATGTCGTATTTGCCTCTTTGATAGATTATGAATAGGCTTACCATATCGCTCAGAGCACCGTCTAGCTCAAATAACAGGATCAGGAATGGAAACCTGGAAAGTCACCCAATCCTTGTACCGATCATCTGTCTAAAAATCAGCAGATTCCTCTTGATGGTCCGAGGTGGCGAAGAATCCTTCACATGCTCTAGATAACGAGTGAACAATCTACCAGGACTGATTGCAGTCGATGAATCCACGATTCTTTGCTTAAGCCCATAATGCCGACGTAGTCTAGTAGGATCATAAAATGAACTATAGGTAAAACCCGCTAAAGTAACGGATGCCATATAGGTCCCGACTGTCACATGCTCTAGTCTCCACCATGGAAAGTGCCAGCGAATCTGAGTATCAAGAATGACTTGAAGCCAGTCGATCCAAGGAGAACGTCTCTCAAGTCTCCTCCTTGTATGAAGTCAAGGGCTTTAATAGGAAATATTCCCCTCAGGCGGTGCTAGAATGGACAGCCTCTCTCATAACCAAATCTAAAAGAAGAAAAAAGAGAGAACCAAAAGAAAAGAAAAATAAGAAAAGGCCTGCTAAGTTAAAAATGTGAAAAGACAGTTTAGGCAAAAATTAGACAAGCCCGCTAAGTTGAAAACCTGAAAGGGCAGCTGAGGCAAAAGTTAGGGCATGAAAGAAAAAAGAAAAAGCCCTCTGAGTTAAAAACTTGAAAAGGGCGGTTCAGACAAAAGTTAGGGCAAACTTGCTAAGTTGAAAACCCGAAAGGGTGGCTTAGGCAAAAATCAAAGCATGAAAAAAAGAAGACGAAAATGAATGAACCCTTTTTTTTTGGAAAAGTTACTTAGTAATATAGATCCAAAAAATTATAATGTACAAAAATCCGAGGGGCATACCCCAAGAATTACAACTAGGACGTAAAGTCCAAGATCAAAAAATAACAGCCACAAGCGGCAAAAAACAAAGCAAAGATCACAAATGGCCTTAACAACATGAAATAAAGGCTACAGGCGGCCTGAACAAAGCAAGATTTCCAATGACCATAAATGGCCTAACAATTAAAGGAAAACAAAAAAATGATCACAATGGTGCAAACATAAAGAAATGGAAAAAAATCAAGTATGATTAAGTAAAGCCTTAATCCTACTTGTTCTTCTCCTTCTTACCTTTCTTTACTAGAGTACTCGGGGTGTTCAAATGAGTATGATCAATCCCATCAGGTTGATCCTCATCACTTAGCCTATTCAAAGGCTCAAAACGAGAGGGAGAAAACATAGGAGGTTGCCCTGTATTTATCCGTCCTGACGAAACAGATGCCTCATGATTTGTAAAACACCGGATGGAACCCAATAGCCTACCTTGGTTAGTCGCAAATGGAGAAAAAGAGTCAGAATCTGATACTGACTCTGTACTCAAAACTGTAGCAGCTTTAAAGGGCACATCATGTGTTACAAAATTTGTTGGAAGAGTAACAGCTTTCAAATTCTCAGCGACCTTGGCCACTTCTTTACCCTTATGCAAAGGGGCGCTAACAGAGGTATTTGCCTCATTCTTGTTACCCTTATTCAAAGGGGCGCTAAGAGAGGTATTTGCCTCTTTCTTATCCTTACCTGAAGTCTTTGCTGGATCCGAACATCGATGACCAAAGGAGCAACATTCAAGGCAATGCTTTGGAAGCCACTCATACTCAACTCGAATTTGGATGGGCTCGGAAGAGAGCTTACATCTAATCTCGAAGTTCTTAACTGGAGGGTAATTTGCATTCAGCCAAATACATACCCTCGCATACTCCAATCTGGAAAGATCAAAAGTCATCTTGTCGCAAGAGATAGGTTCTCCAACCATGCTTGAAACCATGGCAAGGCCTTTTGTTGTCCACAATGAAAACGGCAGGTCATACAAACGGACCCAAACTGGGTGCATTTCAGTACCGAAAAGTTCAAGATTCAAATGCGGTTGCCATGGTTCTAAATAAATATATTTACCTCCAAACAACCAAGGACTGCGATCAATGATTGCATGAACCTCATCCTCAGTTCGAAAACGGAAGACGAGATATCCATTAACTGTGGAGCGCACGTCCTGTAGACCGCTAGCTTTCCAAGTACGCATGGCCATAGAGCGTGCAGCATGAAAGGGCATCGAAAATCCTGGAAAGAAGCCAAAGAGACATCTACGCCATTCAGCCACATTCTCATCAACGATCTCATCCGGGATCTCAAGGATTGTACCCGGATGCTTGGGGGTAACCGGATTCAATTTGCAACGGGTGCTTGAATCAGTGATCTTAATTTTATCAACCCAAGAACTGACAGTTGACTTGGGTGGATCCATCACCAGAATCACAAATCAACACAATGAAAACCTCATAAAAAGAGATGAAAAACGAATGCAAACCAGGCACCAAAGGCGGTCTTGCAAAGTCGTCGTCGCCTCTTTATATCGATAATCCGAGAGGAATCAGGGTGGCGGCCAAGAAGCAAAGTTGCAGTGTTTAACCTGAGGAACAATCTAATCGGGTTCGTGAACAGTAATGGCTAGATGAACAGTGACCACGACAGTAGTTTCCGGTTGGCGGCGACGGTGAATAGTGACTTTCGAAATTTTGAGGCTTCGGACGGTGGTGTTGCCGACTGAAACAGGCGACAGTGAAGAAAGGAAAGGTGTAGATCTCAGCCCGATCTATCAGATTATAAAGGCGGTGAGATGCCACTGGCCGGATTCCGGCGAGCGGTGGTGATGAATAGTGATTTTTGAAACTTTGGGGCCATGGATGGAGGTGTTGCAGGCTGAAGAGGGCAGCGGTGCAGAAGGGAAAGTTGTAGAATGGGCCAAGATCAACACGATGGCGGTAGAGGTGACGGTTCACTCGCTTGTCAGCGACGGATGAATAGTAAATCCAAGAGGGCGGCGGTGTAGAAGGGAAAATGAATGAACCCTCTAAGTCAAAAACCTGAAAAGGCAGCTTATGTAAAATTTAAGGTTGAAAGAAAAACCTAAAGAAGCAAAAGACTGCCACTGAACCTCTTACTTGGATCAATCCTGACTTGATCCAGTCCAATCAATGTCTCAGCTAGAATCAAAGGAACTACTATGAAACTGGGGCCCATCAGACAAATGATAGTCATAAGATATGGATCTCTGAGACCGTCTGGTGAAACCAATAGAAACTATGCAAGGAGGCAAAACTGAAGAAGGTAAAGCCAACCGGTTCAAGCAAAGGCATGATGAAAGACAATGTCACTCTACCGCCTCTGCTGTGAATGCCTATGGTAGAAATCAAAAAGTCAAAGAAATGGGCAAGATCAGACATCGATGGTGTATAGACAGTAGGCAAAATGATGCTCTCAGAACTGGACGAATGACAACCGAGAATGTCAGAGAATTCCTCATACAGGGGGCAAAGCTCTTGCCCATTAAAGTGGAACACGTGATTAAGACGATCCCAGAAGGTTGTGAATTCTTTAAGAAAAAGGATGTCAAACTTCACATGTCAATGGAATTTTAGATGGTAAATACCACTGGATTCCAGTCGTTTTTAGTCATCACCCTTTAAGGGCTTTAAGAGAGTCTATAGGGTCTTGAGAAAGCCCTCAGAATGTTGAACAGTGTGAAGAGATGTTGAGAAGCATGAAGGAAATCTTAAGAAATGATAGAGAAGTGTAGAGAAGCAATAGAGAGGAGTAGCACTTAAATAGTGCACAAAGCAAAGCAAAAAAGGTAAGAAAAAGAGGAGAACACTGGGAGAACTGTTGCCTGATGGTATAACAGCCCCCAGGCAGTTATAAGGGCAAAATACCCACTATCCCCCTTTTTTCGTGTGTTTCTTGACTCAAGGATGCATATCGACGAGCGGTTTTGAGCGTGTGATTTTCAAATTTTGTAATTTATTGAAAATTGAATAAATGATGATGTAGAAACAAATTTGAACAAATTTGGATATGAATACGCATAGTTTAAGAAGCAATGTACATTTTCACTAACTGATTGCCTTGATTATACATCATGAAAAATTGAAACATAGATGTTCATACATATAAGCAAAATAAACAAAAGAAATCATGAAAGAAGCCGATGGTGATAGTCATTACTCATCATCATCATTATCAATATCAAAGGAGAAAGTAACAACCTAAGCCTGAAGACGCTCAATCTCCTACTACAGACAAGCAACGTCCTGACAAATCGTCTAACCAAGCAAAAGAATTACATAGTTAAAAAAATTATTAAGATAAAAATCATGCATACATGAAGCATAAAGTGGTACTTTACCTGATACTAATATGACATCTATAAAAAATATATATGAGAAGTAGCCGGCATGCGAAAGACTCGCTCCATAGAATATCCTAATACTTGTATTGCATTGTATTTTATGACTAATAATCGATTGAAGAATGACAGGAAACTTGAGAAATATATAGTCAAAAAATCTACCAGAGTGGTATCCTATGGAATAAAGGGAACGGGCATTGTTGGATGCTTAGTGATCACATGACTACTGATCTGTCCACTAGCATCTTGTGTGTAGATGACTTTACTAGGATAAGTTGGAGGTCATTAATCACATGGCTGGTTGGAAGAGCTAGAGGAGCTAAAGGAGCTAAAGGTGGACGTAGCTATTGAGTGGCAGCAAAAAAGGAAGCAGATGTGCCAGTACTTGAAGAGGAGGCTCTCAATCTCTTCCCAAAACAAGCGAAAGAGCTACTAGCAAGGCTAGACACAGTGGAAGGATGAGGAGTTTTATCAGCAGATGGATCGGGTATAGTGTGTAACAAGGTAGCTTAAACCTGATCGGTGTAAGAAGTCTTCATCAATGGGAACTCGATTGTATTCAAATGAATCCCGTTGTGTAATCTGACACCTTTGGTTCCATAGCCAAGTTAGTCGAATCTATCGTCAAAACCAACAGTGATAGAGGAATCAAACAACGCAATGGGCCTTCGAACCAATCCTAAACACAATCACCCAAATACCACATCATGTTGTTTACGCACAGCAAAAGAATGCGATAGTAGTTGAATGGGGAGACGACCCTCGTAGCCGGCCACCAGTCCTCCTCAGGCCCCTACCACTCAAAACGAATCTGCAGAAGAATAAAGAAACATGGTAAAATTGTGATATAAATGAAATACTAATTATAATGTCTTTTGCATTTTCCTAGGTTATCATGTGAATATATATTCACGAAAGAAGTCCAGCTCATGAGACCTCTCGAGCTTTGCACGACGTGTAGCCCACCTCCTCAACTATGGGAAAGAAAGGTCCTTACAAGCAAGGAGTGGAGAAGATAGAAGTCCTAGCTTGTATGCCTATATCTGTCACGAATGAGACATAATTAGAAATGGAATTCATAAAAACAAAACACGAAGGTGTAGAAAAGGAAAGAAGTTACCTCAAGAAGCGAAGCAAAACTAGTAATCACGAAAATGCCTCGACAAGCGTGATCCAAACTGAAGTACTGCTGGCCAAGAATAGCTTGATCCCAGTTGAAATCACTCACTCGGTCAAGATCCTAGAGGGCAAGAAGTAAAGTCAAAAAGGTCGTGTTCAACACATTGGCAAAGAGCGTTGAACTGAGTAGATACACAATTAAGCTACGTGCATACTGATCCACCCTGATTGGGTTAGGCTGGATCTCCTCCTCCCAACACTCATACAGGGGAGCATATCAAATCGTGACTTTATCCTTGACCTTTACCTCACACCCAAGGAGCTGTCAAATCAAATTCTGCTAATCCCTTAAGTCTACAATGCAGGCATTCATAGGAATGACTTCGCAACCATATGGAAGGTCGGTCAAAGCGACAATGTAAAGAGGCATGATAATCATCTCAACAACTGGAAGATGGAATGTGTGGATTGTGTCCATCCACCTTTTATATAAAGCAGCTAATGCTCGATGATCAGTGTACCAAGAAGCATGTAGAAGACAAGTGATAAACTCATGAAAGCCAGTAGCAGTGATCCTACTCCTAACAACCTCATTTTCTATCTCTAAAAACAACTATGGTCTCCAAAAAATGACCCACACATCTTTCTCTCATGATAGTTCTAAGGCAAGAAATTGAAGTCTCTATATGAATACATGCCTAGAAAATTTCTAGAAAATGAAAAACTGAAGAATAAAGACGAATGCATACTTGGCTGATCATGTGGTAAGCCACATTGTAGACAATAGGCACCTTTGCTCCTTCAAAAGACCTTTCAATGTCGATTTCCAAACCGGATCACTCTCATTCAAGTCACGATGGATTGGATTACTTGCCAGTGGAAAGAGAAAGTCGAGACGAGCACGTAGGAGAAAATTAAAAGGGGATTAAATGAAGAATGAAGAAGTTATGCGCAAATGAAGCAACGAGAAGATGAACAGGCTTCATATAAGCCCTTAACCGTCGATTGGTAGTCAAACCGTCGAGCGGCTATTAATTGACTACTAGGCGATGGTCAGATAGCCGAGCGGCTATTTGAAAGTCGGTCAGTTGTCCGTCTAATGAGGGGTAGATTGGTAAAAGAAAAGAAAAGGAAGAAAAGAAAGAAAGAAAGAAAAAGAAAAAAGAGAGAAAAGAGAGAGAAAGAAAAGAAAAAAAAGAAGAAAGAGAAGAAAGAGAAAAATAGGAGAGAGAAAATAGAAGAAAGAAAAAAAGGGAGAGAAAAGAAAAGAGAAAAAAGACTCTGCATCGATCCAAGACACTAAAGGAATGTACCAGTGACAAGCACCCGGTCATGGTAATAGTTTAGCAACTCACAAGGAAAGAAGAGTAACATCAGTCGATAGAATTTTTTATAGAATCACTTGGAAAAATTCCTCCAAAAAATAGAAAGCAGTTTGTTGAAGAACACACCGAATAAGGTAAAAATTTGAATTGATTTTACATCATCAGGGGATGTTTGAATTTTGTATAATCTTGCAAAGACAATGGAAGAATTCCCAACAATTCCAAAAATCAAACAACATGATAAGGAACTCCCAATGAAGAAGGGTTTAGGGGAGGGAAGGGGGGAGAAAATTTTCTCTCAACTGGGGTCGCCGGAGTTACTGTTCACTCCGGCCAATTTGCGAATCAGCCTTTGAGATCTACGTATGTTGTAGATCGGGATATCCTAAGACAACTTTTCTTCTAGGCTGCCCTCAGTTTTCGACCGAAAAACGGTTAAAATTACAAAAAACAGTTTCGAATTTCACTATTTATCACCGACGACGAGCGAGTGGGATGCCACCTTTACCATATCGTGTTGGTCTTGACTCGATCTACAAGTTTTCCTTCATCAGCACCACCAGATTCGCACCGCAGCACCTCCGTTCAAGGCCACAAAGTTTCGGATTGTTTACTATTCACCGTCGCCTACCGCCTGTCACCGGCGAGTGGCATCTCACCTCTATCAAATTCTTGTAGATCGGGCAATGTTCTACAAGTTTCCCTTCATCACTGTCGTCTGTTTCGGTCGGTAGCACCCCCGTTCGTGGCCTAAAAGTTTCGGATTTACTATTCACCACCGCCTCTCACCGTAAAACGACGAGTTGCATCTCACCTTTGCCACCATCTAGTAGACCGGGCAACACTAACCAACTTTCCCTTCTTGGCCGTCATCTGATTCTAACCACAAACCCCTCAAATCGTCACTTCTTCAATTCGGATAATACTGTTCACCGCGGTGGTTACTATTCATAATACCAGACATACTGTTCATCAGCCCCGCCCAGATTGTTCTTCAGGTTATTTCATGCAACTTTACCTCTTGGTCGATTTCCTGATTCCTTGTGGTTTGGTCTATGGATCCGCCTAAGGCTAATTGGGCTGATAAAGTTAAGATTACTGATTCGAGTAGTCGATGCAAACTGCTGCGAATTACTCCCAAGAAACCGGTACAGTGCTTGAGATCCCAGATGAGATCGTCGATGAAAATGTGACCGAATGGCGTAGATGTCTTGTTGGTTTCTTTCTGGGATATGTGATGCCTTTTCATGCTGCTCGCTCGCTGGCCATGCGTGCATGGAAATCTAACGGCTTGGAGGACGTCCGTTCCACAAACAACAGGTTTCTCATCTTCCGCTTCCAAACAGAGGAGAGGTTCATAACATCATTGCTCGCGGTCCTTGGATGTTCGGAGGTAAAAAAATTGTCTTACAACCTTGGAACCCGCATTTAGATTTTAATACAAATCAATTGAGATATATTCCTGTTTGGATCTGATTATATGGCCTGCCATTCCCTTTGTGGACAACCAAAGGTCTTAGCATTGTCTCCAGCATGGTTGGAGAACCTTTATATTGTGACAAGATGACTTCTGATCTTTCCAGATTGGAGTATGCGAGGGTATGTGTTCTTCTCGATGCAAACACCCTCTAATTCAGAACTTTGAGTTCATATGCAAGCTTTCTCTTGAGCCCATCCAAATTCAAGTTGAGTATGAGTGGGTTCCAAAACATTACTCCAAATGTTGTAAGTTTGGACACCGTTGTTCGGAACCGGCAAAGACTTCAGGTCAGGATAAGAATGAGGCTAGCAACCCTGATGGCACCTCTTCTGATGGTACCCCTTTGAATTCGGGTAAGGTTGTGAAAAAGGTCGTTGAGAGTTCAAAACTTGTTGCTATTCCAACAGATTCTCTAGTGCAAGTTGTTCCTCCTAAGATGGCTACAGCTTCGGGCGCAGAGTCAGTCTCAGATTTTGACTCTTTATTTCCTTATGCGACCGATCAGTGTAGGCTTTTAGGTACTATCCAGTGTTCTATTAATCATGAGGCATCCATTTCATCAGGGCGAATAAATACAGGACAACCTCCTGAGTCTTCTCCCTCTCGTTTTGAGCCTTTGAATAGGCTAAGTGATGAAGATCAATCTACTAGGATTGATCATGATCATTCGGACACCCCGGCTACCCCTGTACGAAAGGGTAAGAAGAAGAAAAACAAGAAGGGTTAAAGCTCTTGTATTTTTTTGATTTAAATCGTTTGTGGTCATTTCTCATTTATGTTGTTGAGGCCGTTTGTGGCCTTTTTTTTACTTTGTTTAGGCCGCTTGTAGCCTTTATTTTCTATCTTTTGTTAGATTGTTTATTTGGACTTTATGCCCTATTTGTAATTCTTGGGGTATGCCCCTCGGATTTTTATACATTATAATTTTTTGGATCTATTTTACTAAGTAACTTTTCCAAAAAAAAAACTCCCAATGAAGAGCATCATGAATGCAAGAGAAGTCGTGAATGAAGAATGTTAGAACATGATCAATCAAGAATTTCCCCAGTGGACTAGAAGGAATCAAGAATTACTGAAGAAGATCAAAGAAGCATGAAGAATACTAGAAAAACGGGCATGAAACCTAGTAAATGCAAAGTTTGAGGCGATCGAAGAAGGTATGAAGGATACTTAGCCGAAGGCACAAAAAATGAGAAGGTCCAAAAATTGCGAAGTATTGCATGATAGAAGCTTTCCTAATGGGCATGCTTAGAAGGAAACCCTAAGAAGTAGGTGCAGTTAAGAGTGTTTCAAGCCCTTAGAATAAATAGATGTGTTACCAAACCCTAGGCAGTAGGTATACTGAAGTGTGTTAGAAACCTTAAGAAGTAGGTGCATTGAGGAATGTTTTGTCATAGCATCATAAGGATACTTACACTCGCCCTTGAATGGGCACCTTAGCCCTTAGATGGGCACATTTGCCCTTGAATGCACACACCTTTTTGTAGGAGTAGAAGGAAAGAAAGAGGATGACGAGAAAGTCTGATAGAATGAAGATGAAGGTGAAGATGCTGAGATGCACTACAAGAAATTTTTACATATTTATCACTTTCTAATTTTTTTATTTCATGTTCTTTCAAAAAAGTGAGAAATATGAGACTGGTATGGAAGACAAAGCTACCTTTCTTTCATTTTTGTCACTCTTCGTTTTGACTTTATCACGTTTTCAGACAATGACAAGTATGTACAAAAATATAATAATATAAAAAATTTTAAAATAAATAACATGTAATTATTTTTTATGAAAAAGGAAATAAATTTTAATTTTAATTTTAATTCATTAGAAAATATAATGTTTTTAAATAAAAGAATTTAAGGAAATAAATAAATAGATGTAAAATTTGTAAGTTAAGGAAAAGAATTAATATTTACTTAAAAAATCTTATGAATTAGGGATTAAAAAACACTGTTCAATAATATAATTTCATGTTTAAATAGTGACTCATTAAAATTTAGAATTAAAAAAATAATAGGAAAGTTGAGAAAATGAAGAAACTGTATATCCAAACTGTGTCGTTTTGGCTTAAAAAGGGGCAAAGTAAAAACAAAGAGAAGATCGATCTCCTTGCCATTGTCTTGTTGCCAATATCAAACAAAACCTTTCCCTATTTAACTCAACCAACGTCCAGCACCTCCAAACCCCAGATCCATCACCACTCATAACTTCGGTCGCCAGATCTCGATATTAATCATAAAAAAAGTTCATTGGCAGCCGCTAGAAGATCTGAATCAAGCAGAAGTCAAGTAGAAGGTATTTTCAATATCTTTAATTAGTTGAAATAGTTAGTTTTTCATTCATTTCTAATTCTGATGCTTTCTTCTCTTTTTTGTTGTGTACCGCCACTATTAAATGTGCCTCCATCAATTTCTTCAATTACGCCACCACCTCCACAGCCTGGGGTTTCCAGTACTGTTAGTAGGCTTTCAGTTTCTTTCTTCGAGTTGCTTCAAGTCTGTTTCTTCTAAGACAAAAGTACTTGAGGCCTCTGATGATGAGTACAAGGAGATGTTATTAATACAGAGTGATTGCCAAATAATCCAGATGCGTTTGCCTCTATGCTTCGTTTCTCTCTTCCTATTTGGAGGAGAATGGTGATTTCCTTATAAGATTTTTCTATTTCAACTCTTCAAAAATGAACTCTTTCTTTATAGGATTTGTATGTTGGAAGCTTTTAGTCTTCCTATCTAGATTCTCAGTTCTCTATCTTTCTTGCATGCTACCCAAATCTAGAGATGCTCCTTTGTTCTAAAGCAATACTTACCCTATATATCCATTATCGTTCTTGGCATATTGACCCATGATTCTTGTAGCAAAAGAAGGGAGATTGGCTCAAGTTGCCTCTGGAACGCTCAAAGCTTGTCTTAATTGCTGTAAAGGTGCATTCTATGTACTTGAACTTTCTTTATATATCAAATATTTGGACTTAGAGCAGAATATAAGCAATGTTAAACTGTTACCTCTTAGGTTGGAGGTTTTCAAAATGACTTGATGTAGATACATAGAGATGGCAATGAATGCTTTATACTTACTATTCGTAATTTGTATTAGATTTACCCTTTAATATCACTAATCCTGAGATAAGTAATTTGATTACAGGAAGGCTTTAAATACTACCACTCAAAGCTAGGATATGTGATGCTAACTTATTAGATTCCAGATGGGCCTTGCTTGCTACCCGCAAATGCTACACTTCATGTAGTGGTTGCGGGATTCGTCATCAATGACAACAATGAGGTAAAGTTGCTTGAGCTTTTATTGCAGCAAAAAACGAAACCTCATAATCTCTCATAATTAAACAATGCTAAAAGTTCATCTGCAAACCTAGCTTTTTCTGTATTAAACAATGAGGTAATATGTTCATTTGTTTGTTAGTTTCCTGATTATTTTCTGTATTGTTTCTTCTTTTGAATTTTTTTTTAGTTTGATTATGTTATCTCTGTTCACATTTTAATTTTTATTGTTGTGGTAAGATTCTGTATCTTTTAGCATAAAGTCTTACATTTTACCTTGGTATATAAAGTTCTTTGCATTTGAGTTTATCAATTTTAAGTTACTTTCTTATGATTATGTAGTTGTTGGTGGCGAATGCTAGTGTGATTATCCTTTTCTTTAATTTATTTTGTTCAAGGTTACTTTCATGTTTCTGCAGTATATAGTTGCTAACTGATTATTGTCTTTGTTTTATTTTGTAGGATACAATTAATCCAATTTTTTATGATATAATTTAAAAAAAATGAATTATATAATTATGTCTCATGTTAATTATCATGCTTAATATATCATATACTTTCCCTTAAAAGCTTATGAACAACTATAAAACCATATTAGTATATGATAATTGAGAGAGTAGCTTTCTAAAACATTATAATTATTGTTAAGAATAAATACCACTTGAACATTTGCTAATTCCAAACCGAACAGTTGGTCTCTTGTGATAACATGAGGCTATAATTATGGGTAGAATAATAGAATTTGATGGTGAATGATAGTTGAAAAGTAGTACATGTGTGAAATAAAAAGATTCTTGCATATCAGAAACTGGTTTATTAGAATTTTAAACTAATAAAATAAGTGAAAAATGGGTCTATGAAAGGAAGAAGCATTATTTTATTGTTACAATTTTACAAGTTGATATTACCTAGATGGTTAAATATTTTATTAATTTTTCTCCCTAGGAATCTATCAACCTCTGCTCTCATGGAAGGAATCTTAAGCAAATGGCCACGTCCAACCTGGTATCTTCTGTGGAAATGCTACATGGTACCCCTTACCAAACAAACATGTGCACAAGACAAAATTGTTAGCAAGGTTTGGCATTATTTTCTTTGAAGAAACCTCCTATATCTAGTACTTGTGGGTTAATAGGCTAGAAGTATTAGCATTTTTTTTTTATTTGTAGTGAGAATACTTATATTCATGTACCTTTTTACCATATGTACTTGTACTTAGTTCAAGTAATGTAGCACCTACAAATTTTCACTTGATAAATACCAAGAATATGAAGTTTAAATTCATAACCTCGGTTACAATTTTTGTTGCATTACAAACCGTTAGCATCATAAGTTGTTCTTTTCTTTCTCTAAACAACTATCTCTCTACTTGTTTAGTTATTCAATCATAACTTTGCTTTTTGAATCACAGGCTTCATGTTAAGCTAACTATGATATATGATTGAATGTGATTAATTGAAGGATCCGTACTAGTTGTATTTGTAGAAATAGTGGTTTTAGAGTAAAGTTTTTTTCATTTGCTTTTTGCTATGTAGAGTTGTGATATATGATTCAATGTAATTGATTAGAGGATTGGTATTTATTGTGATTGTGGATTTGGGGTAGAGTAAAATTGTTTATTCTTGCTTGTTTGCTATATGGTTTTTTGATAAATGATTGAATGCAATTGATTGGAGGATTGATGCTTGTTATATGAGAAATTTAATGTGATAAATGATAGAAATTATGCATAAATTTTTCTTAAAAATCCTAGTTAAAACATATATAATACTCGTTGGCTAGTAAACAGTGAAGTATTATATGTGCTTTTAAATTTATTTAAAAAAAATATACTTGGCGGCTAAAAACCCTCAAGTATTTCTTTTAATTTTTAAAACTAATAACACTTGACGACTAAAAACCGCCAAATATAGTAAATTAAATATTTGACTGTTTGACTGACCACCAAACAGACTATATTTGACGGTGCCATTGGTGTCAGTCATAAAAACGCCAAATAGATACATATTTGATGGCAAAAACCCATCAAATATGAACATTTTTCTTGTAGTGATGGAAGAAGGAAGGGGCGAGAGTATTTCGTCAACCTTTTTTTCTCACTAAATTTTTGAGGCTCGATGATAAAATGAAAATGAATGTTGAGTAACAAAAATGACCCCTTGGAAGCCAAGAAAAGAAAAGTGAGAAGGAATCAATGAAATGTGTCTAAAAAATTGACATGTGCTTTAAAAAAAACACAGAAATTAATGCATAAGAAATCTGGTAATGAATCATATTCCATTGCAAAGCTAAAGATGTCTAGTTTTGTAGAAATTTAAGGATTACAAATCAGAGTTGAACTTGAAAAGTTATGTGCAATCGAATAGATAATGGTCAGAAGGAACTACACTACAAAGTGCAAAAATAGGAAGGACCGAAGGTGGAACAGCCGCCCAAGTGTTAAACAGCTACCCGGTTCTTGACCAATAGTCGCTCGGTGGTCAAACAGTTCCCCAACTATCAGACAACTGCCCAGCTGTTGGTTCCTTAATTTTGGTATTTTTCATTTCAAATCTTCCTTTTTTGGATTTTGCTTCCCTTTTCGATTCTAGTCCTCAACTATATAAACACCTCCTGGCTCACTTTTCAAGACACTGACTATTGAATATAATCATCTATTGTCCCTCTTGAAGACACGATCGAGAATTCGTGAAGTCTTTTCTAGTTTAAAGCTTTTTTAGTATTTTATATTGCTCTAAACCTAGAAAAGGTACGTCTTGAGAGTAGATTTCCCTTCTCCCTCCTATTTTCTCTTTTTTTTTTCTTGCTTAGAATTAAGCATGATTAGGATTTATTTTAATTCGTAGGAGCATGTTTAGGGTTTTTTGAATTGTTTAACCCTTGTGTTTGTTTTGCCAGATGGATAAACATGTCGAGATAAGTCCGCCATCCGTTTTTTATTAGAATCATGTTTAGGAATTTAATTTCCTTTATGAATGCTTAGAATCATGCGTTGGAGCACATGATTAGAATCATGCTAAAAGAACTTATAATTTCTTTGAAACATGCTAGGAAATAGCAAAGAATAAGTGAGAATTACCATATTACCCCTTTAAATGCTTGTATTGGGCTAGAATGGCCTTGTTCCATTTCGATTGTTTTAATTAGGCTAGAATATGCCATGATAACCATGCTTAGGCTAGAAATGCCATGATCCCTAATGAATTGATATGAATTATGATAGAATTTGTCACGATAGAATTATCAAATCTAGGTTGAAGTGCCATGATTTAGATTATGGCTTGTATTATTATCAAATATGTCATGAAAGAAGCTTAATAGATGTCGAATAGACTCACATATGATGGTGAGGAATTCATCATCTATTGGGTTTTGAATTGATTATTGAATGTATAATTCATATGAATGTATGGAATATTTTTTTTTGAAGTATTTAAAATAGAATTATTTTATTGTTAAAGAACAAGCGATGTAATCCTCTTCCCCTTCCCCCATGTTTGACGGAAATGTAATCCATTCTCCTCCCTCTTTCTTTGTATAAATATACAATTGCCATTGATTGAATAATCACCTAACATTTTTAATGAAGATTAAAACTTGAAATATGTGCATAAAACGAACAACCTTAAGTGGATTGTATGTCAATATGATATATTCTTATTTCATAGACCCTCGTGGAGGCCGGATTTTGATCCAGGCACGTCAAATGACTTGGACTTATCTTCTTGAACCTATCTATGAAGGGATATGGGTAGTTTAAGTCCTGAAGCGAAAGATCGGATTGTCCCTATTCGTTTCCAATTGAAGAATTAGGTGGCGACTCCATTTCTCCACACATGCCCATGACTCGTGTGTGTTCCCTTAAGCCTCGAAAGAGGCTTTGACATAGTGTCGTGGCCGCAAATGCTCTGGAGGGATGAAAGCCCTGTTCACTCCTACTTGTCATGATATTTAATCCTTGAGTAGGATGAGTTCCACAAGGTTATGATTGGAAAGACCGTTGTGATTGAGAAATAAAAGGAGAAAGGTATAATATACAATGAGACATTTCCGTTTATAAAAAGAAAAAGTATCGTCATCCATAACAAATAAATTATATTAAATAGATCATACCAAATTATGACCAAAAAACAAAGAAAAGATAGAAATGTCCAAGAGTGAGATACAAGGAAATTAGAAAGGGGTCTCACATCCAGAAGTGCTCTCGATAACGTTGTCACCAAAATCAGAGTCCTCCTCCTCTCCCTCATCCTCACTAGCTACATGAGAGGGACCCTTACCACCAAAAGTGTCCATGGGATGAGTGGGCTCGATATTCGTCACGGAAAGGGGCCCAATGCTAGCAAAAACACTAATAGGATGGGAAAAACCAGCTTCCAATGTCCTCTCTCTGCTAGTTGAGCTAGTGCCACTTTTGGGACTTGTCTTGCCTACTAAGGTCACCTCCAAGTAGTTCACCCGCTCCCAGAGGTCCCTGTTTCGATCCTGAAGGGCCTTGTTAGCCTAAACGGCCCTCTGACCCAAGCAAACAAAAAGAGTTACACATAGAAAATAAGGCATGCATACATAAAATGTAATAAGTTGAGATTCTTGCCTGATTCTCCTGGGAGAGCTCAAATATAAGCCCCTAAGCCACCATGAAAAGCCTCATCCCTATGAACTTGCATAAGTATTTTGCATTTCATTAGAAAACTAAAAAAGTATAGGTCAAAGAGTAAAGGAAAGATGAGATACTCACTTGTGTTGTGCCCATCGGTAAAAAAGGGAACTGTGAACTCCTGTCAAACAGGAGCACGCCAAAAGCTCTCAATAGTGTCTTAACATTCACCATAGTAGATGGCGTATGCTGAAGATGACCAATCATGATGGTAGGGGAAGGAACAGTAGTCCCTTGGAGGTGAAAGTAGAAAAAGAAGCATCGCATGGCCTCTTCCCCCGGCTCAAAGAAGGACCCGAATGGGGACGACCATGAGGAGGCTAAGAAGACAATAGAGGTGGAGTATCCTCACCGTAAGGCTAGCGAGGGCCAATGTCTCTATCTCTCCATGGCTCAAGAAGAGTCTCCCAAGCCCACTCTAAATAAGATCGCACATGAATAAGGAGCTGGATGTCATCGACATGTGTCCCTGCTAAGACAATAGGAAGATCCTCCTCCCTCAATACGTGCGTGTTAGCCATCTCCTAAGGGGGAGGGGGAGTAAGAGGAATCTTACGATGAGCTGGTCCCCTAATCCAGTCACATACGTGCTCTCCCAAGCTCCATTTATAGGCCTTAGGGCCTACCATCAACATCCAAAAAGAGTAGAGGCATTGTACCTCATCCATAGTAGGGGTCCACTGGCTATGAACCTGATCCTGCTGCCATGGCTCGACGTTCACCTGAAGACAAGAAAAAATAAGATAGGTAAGTTTTTTTTCCAAAACTCGAATTCAAAATATGCTAATACTATTTCTCTTGCCACGTCCTAGTAAGGGCAAAGAGCATGTTCCTAAAGAGATCGTATAGGAAAGCCTCATCCACCCTCCTGCACCAACACCACTTGAGGGCTCGATGGTTGCCCTACGTAGGCTCTATGATCCATAAGGCGAGGATGCGATGCTCGCAAGCCCGTATCTATCAAAAAGGAAAGAGACAAAAGGGTTGAAAATCTGAACCAAGAAAATAATGAATAAAAGAAAGGATAGAGATATACCTCAAGAAGGAAAGAGAAACCACTAATAGTCTGATGTCCGTGATAGCCCATGTCAAGGTGGTAGTAAAGATAGGCCAAGGATGAATGGCCTTAATCAAAATATGGGACCCTCTCGAGGTCCGTAGGGTGTAAAGGATAGCCAAATCTCTAGTACTAGACGTGTTCGACAACAACGTCATCTTAAGAAGGCAAAGATGAAACTGTGAGCGCACAACTCTTAAATGGGCACATGGGGCACTCTGTTGGGGTTTTCCTAAGGAAGAAGGAAGCCTAGAAGCCTCTCCAGCCATTGACTCAAGGCCTCCACTGATAAGCTACATAAATGGCTATCAAAAGGAATGAGCTCCCAAAAAATGAAATGTTAGTCAAGGCGGTCATGTCTAGAGGCATGATCGTTAGCTCCCTAAAGGTCAAATGGAATTATGGGTAGTGTCCATCCACAACTCCACCAATGCTTCTAGGGCACGATGGTCATGCGTCTTGCTAAACGGGCAAAGCCTCGATAAAGTAGTCAAACCAGGCATTGAAAATATGCCCCCAAATTGAACCCTTTAGGATAGTATCGTACCACACCGAGTGTGGGAATAAGAGCCCAAGGTTTGTGCATGTTCTCCACTTGGAAGGAGGAAAAAGATAGAAATGTGTTAGCAAACAAAATAGGGACCAAATTGCCAAAAAATGAAGCTGGGATATACAGCCCGCGCCTACAACAAGAGGTGTGAGCCTCCAAGGGAAGAAACCGAAAAAGCACACGCCACTTTTAGAAACCCTGGCTGAATTGAGAGCCAGCACCTATATCAAGTGAAACCCTAAAGGTGCCAGGCTTTACAGGCGTGCACCTCTAGCGAAGCAAACCCTAATGGCATGCGCCTATATAGATACAAACCTAAACCTAAGGGTGCATGCCTCTAATTATCTATAGGCGCCAAAGCCAGCTATAGGTGCACACCTCTAGCCAAGCTTTAACGCCTCTGATAGAGGCACCCATATTTCTCACATTGCCAAATTTACAAAACAAAAGATCCAAAACGCACAAAATGTGCCAAAACACAAAGAGAACACTGCAATAAAGAGAGAGGGGAGGAGACTTACTTGAGAGAAGTCATGGTTGTCGATGTCTCATCGGATTCCAACATGGCCACTAATTGAGCCTCCGGTGAGTGTGGAGTGCATGAGCGAATGTTCACCACGATCGAGGAAGCCTAGAAACAAGAAGAAATTGAAGGAAGACTGAAGAGAAATTAGAAAATATTTGTAAGGGTGACTAGAGAAAAAGTAAAAGTTTGTTTATATACTGGTTAGCATGCTAACATGCGTGCACTGGTCCATATAGGTGCGTGCCCCTCTAATTTTGAATTTTAATTTTTGGCAGAAATATCTAAAACAAACTTGTAGATTTTTAAGGACCCTTGAAGGATTGAAAGGTTACATCAAGACCCTCAAAAAGTACAAAATTTTATTGAGACCCTCAAAAGCACAGAATTAGTCTAGAACCCTCAGAATCGCAAAATCATATCGACACCCCCCGAAGAGTTGCAAAGCTACACCAACACCGCGCTCCCCCGTGCCTCACCTCCCCAACACCCCCCACCCCCCACACACCCACCCACCCACCCCCACCCCCACACAAACCAAAAGAATGAAAATTATGACAAGAATCCCCAGTGGACACATAACCGCAGTAGAAACCCAAGTGGACATAGAATCGCAACAGAATCCCTAGGGGACATAGGAATCACATCCAAAACCCAAAAATTTGTAAAAATGCCTTCAAATCCCCAATTAGATTACATTCAAAACCCCTAGAACCTACACATTTGTATTAATATCCCTAATGAGCAAAGTTTAAGGAATCTAATTTTTCACTCTTTTTTTTCTACTAGTTAACTCCTTTGCAATCACATTCATGGCCATTGTCACACTATCAGTTGCATGTTTCTTGCCTCTAGAAATTTCTAGATAATCATTAACAACATTTGGTGAGAAGCGTATGTTCTTTCCTCTATAATACGCAGTACATAATGTGACTAGAATCATTGATATTGTCCTCAATATTAGTATAAAATTATTGAATTAAAGTAGAAACAAGGAGTTGGAAATTGGTGTCTTCAGAGTGTGATAGTTGCAATCACATCGAGGACGTTTAGGAGTGCGAAACTGTGCCAAATGGAATCATGCAGAGGTGTCTTCATAGAGTGTGGAATCACATCGAGGACTTTTAGAGAGTGCAAAATTGCACCAAAAATCATTTTAGCATGGAATCGCATAGAGATATCTTCAAAGATTAGGGAATCACACCAAAGACTTTTAGAGAGTGCTAAATTGGACCAAAAATCCTTTTAGCGAAGAATCACACAAAGGTGTCTTTAGAGAGTGTGGAGTCATATCGAAGACTTTTAGAGAGTCCAAAAATGCACCAGAACCCTCGAGCATGGAATCATGTCGGGACTATGAACAGGGATTTCATCCTACCAGAGCGTTTGCGACTACGACACTATGTCAAAGCCTCTTTCAAGACTTAAGAGAACACAAACAAGCCATGGACATATATAGAGAATGGAGTCACCACCTAATTTTCTATTACGAAAATGAATGATAGCAATCTGATCCCTCGCTTTGGGATCTATACTGCCCTCATCACTTCAAAGATGAGTTCGATAAGTTAGGTACAAGCCTTCAGCCTACCGGATATAAATTCGGCCTCCACTAGGAAATATCAAATAAAAATAGCTAAACTTTGTTATATAGTCCACTTAAATTATTCATTTTATGCACACATTTTCAATTTCATCTTCTTAAAGCATGTAAGGTGATTTTCAATCAATACAGTTGTATATTCATGCAAAGAAGGAGCTGAGGAGAATAGAATTACAACCTCCAAACATAGGGGAATAGGAGTGGGATTACAACAATTTTGTTATTCAACAAATAAAGTAAGTTATATTTCTAAACACTTCAAAATATAGCATTCATTCATTCATAACATAGGATATTCATGCATATCAAATAATCAATATAAACATTCAATTCGAGACTCGATAGATAATGAATTGCTCACCACCATGTATGAGTCCATTCAATGTCTATCAAGCCTCTTTCATGACATCATTCATATATTCATACATTCTAGGTGATAGTCCCTCACCATCAATGTGAGTCCACCATCACTTCATCGCATCATACATTCATCAAACTTTAATCATGGTAATTAATTAAAACAAATCAATTAAAATCATACACAAAGCCATAAACTAAAATCATAGCACTTCTACCTAATTTGATAATTCTACCTAATGCTATTCTAGCATAATCCAATTGATAGTGGTAACTCTAAATATGGCAATGCTTGCCTAGATATGGCATTTCTAACCTAATCATAGTTATCATAGTAAAATATGGCTATTCTAGCCTAATTCAAGCAATCAAAGCAAACATGGCAATTTCAACCAATCAAATTAATTCTTACCTAATTCTATGCTATTTCCTAACATGCTTCAAAAATAAGTTTAATTCCTAATCATGATTCTAAAATTTTCTCTTAAGCATAATTCGAAACATGTGTTCTTAAATTTATTTTTACGCATTCGCAAAGAAAATAAACTCCTAATTTCCACCTTGCAAGACAAATAAAGGGTCAAACAATTCATAAAACCCCTAAACATGCTTCTACGCATTAAAATAAAATCTAATCATGTTTATTCTAAGCAAAGTAAAAGCTAGACATGCTTATTTTAAAGCAATAAAAATAAATAAGAAAATAAGAGAGAGAAGAGAGAACTACTCTCAAGACGTACCCTTTCTAGGTTTAAAACAATATTAAATGCCTCAAAAATATTTAAAGTAGAAAAGACTGCTTGAATTCTCAAGTGTGTTTCAAGAGAGAGAAGAGAAGATTTTTGGATGTGTTCGAAAGTGAGGAGAGGGAGTGTTTATATAGTGAAGGTTTGAAGTTGAAAAAGGAATGAAACAACAAAAAAGAAAGCATTCAATTGAAAATTTTCAAAAATACAAGAGGGTTTGCCAGCCGGTTGTAGGAGGACATCTGCTAATGGTGGGATGGTTGATTGACTTTGAGAGGACCACCGGCCAGTGGTTGTAGACTACAACCGCTGGCCAGTGGTGGCCCACCAAACACCTTAACTTTGTGTCTTTTTAGTGTAGTCCCTCCTAAACTTTGGTTGTTCGATCACGCATAACTCTTCGAGTTCAACTCCAATTTGTGATTCATCAAATCCTCTAAAAACTAGACATCCGTAGCTTCGCAACAGTATATGACTCATCATCAAATTCCTTTTGGATTAATTTTTGTGATTTTTTAAAATCATGTGTCAATTTTCAAAGATTTGGTCGGTTTCTTCTCAACTCTCTTCTTTTTGCTTCCAAGGTTTGATCATTTCCATTGCTTGTCACATGTTTGTGTTTCATCATTAAGCCTCAAAAATCTAGTGTCTATAGGGATCCTTAATTTAGAATTTTAACAAGCTCAGATAGTGCAGAGTGGCACCACAAACTAATAGGCAGTGAGGTCACATAAAAAAACATCAAAACTCTAGTGGGATTCAGACATCTAAGGCAAGTAAGATCAAGGTATGGTATACTTTGTTTGCTATTTGTGATCCACAAAATCCTCCAAAGTAAGGGGCAAACTATAAGCACTAGAATTTTGCTTATGGTTTTTTAGGCCCAATGATGATAAACAGAGACATTAAATAGAGGATTACTCTCCACTACAAAATGACACTAGAAATGGGGTAAAAAAGCTAAGTAGGCTTGGGATCGGAATGGTACCAATGAGGGAGAGGTTAAGACCTAGGAAAATATGTCTACCCAATGCACACACGGATCAACCTTCATGGTAAGGTCACCACGGGGTTGGAAGGGGGCAAGAAGCCCCCTCCCAGCGGCTTAGGGGCATCGCCGCCTCCCCTGGTAGTGTAAAATAAAAAAGAAGCCTAGGAATGAGACTAGCACCTATAGATTAGGGCTGGCATCTTTAGCACTACAAGTATGCCTTTAAAGAGGAAAGTGACACTCGTAACATTATAGGCGCATGCCTTTAGGATTCGCACCTCATGTAAGTCTGAGAACCCTAGTGATGCCTCTTGATACAGGCACGCGCCTGTAATCTACAGTCCCACATCAGGAAAATAGCTCATTTCTGGCCCTTGAGAGGCTTATATAATGGTATGGAGTCCTAAGTTTGAGACAAGTGAAGCTTCTTGGTGAAAATACTTGGAGAATTAAGTATTCTGGTGATTTCTACAGTCAATATTCCTCCTCTAATAGTGATCACAGTCAAGTAAGGTTCTAAAGGCCTTTCTAGTATTTAAATTTTTATCTATTTTAGTTAATTGCTATGACGAGCTTAGGTAGGATATAATTATGTCATGTCTAGTTTAGGAGTAATTTAGTTAATCATGCCATGTTAAGGATTAACGATGGCTAATTAGTAGATAATTGCAATGTTTAGAATTAGAAATGGTTAATTAATGGCTTAATAATGCACGCTTAGTGGTTGATTATGTAGTTAGTTAATCAATAATTATGTCATGATTAGTGATCAGTTAGTAATCAATTGAATGATGATTAATGGTAAATTATGTGATAGTTAGTCACCAATTATGCATGATATAACTTAGTTAATGATTAATACCATGTTAAAATTAGCGGAAGTTTTGTCTATTTAAAATTGTGCTTATCAATACCTTTATTTGATAATAAGGGGATAATTTAAGACCCCGGTAATTTGTAACAATTTACTTTGCTGTAATCATCATGAGAAATTGTCGTAATTCTAAATCCCTTCCCACATGTTTGATGGAAATGCAATCAATTCTCCTTTCCCTTTCTTTATATGTATATAAATTGTTAACACCTCATATGTAATAAGCAAATAAAAGTAGTTGTGTGCATAACAAAACTTAGGATCTAGAGAGGATAACATTTGTGACTTAGAATCTAAACTAAGTAAATCCAGAGTAGAGGCCAGATTAATGTTCGGATAGGTGTAACCTATACCTTATTCCTGAACTCATCTTTTAAGGGATAATGGGTAGTTAGGTCTAGAAGCATAGGGATCAACTGCCATCATTCAAAAATTTTACCACTGTTATTTACTCAGGTGGTGACTCTAACTTTTTCTTTGGGTCTTATCTCTATGAGTTGGCCCATATAGCCCTCTAGGTGTTCGAAAAGAGCTTACGAGAAACCAAGTACCGAGGTCAAGAAAAGCACTTGGAGCGGGATGGAAGCCTACTCACAGGTTGACCACTCAATTGATTTAAGTGTTAAAATAATGAAAAATTATTTGTATTTATTGTTTTAATAGTTCTGATACATGCTTTGTTTTAAAAATTATTAAATGATATACAGATATTTTAGTTATGTAAATTTCAATTATTTTTAGATACGTTCTATATAACTTTCAATCAGTGCTTTTTGTTTGGCTCAATTTGATTTTCTTTAGTGTAGTCTAACTTGTCAAGTGAGCCAAGTAAGCAAAATTAATTTGAGCGGTAGTTTGTTCAGTGGTAGGAAGTCTTATTGATATAAGCTCTTTGTTTAATAAGATTTCAAAGTTGCCTTCTCTAATGTGGATTTTCAAAATATCTTATTTACTGCATAAATTGAACTTACTTCATTTAATGACGTAATTATTCATGCAAATCATGATTTTCTCTTTAATAGATAATTTTATTTTGGAAACACAATTTTATTCAAATTTGAATTCTTAGAATTCAGATTGGATTGGGATTATGTGACAATTTTATGACTTATTGTTAATAGACTTCTTGATCATATCAATTACTCCTTGCATATTTGCTTTCATCATCGTTTCATTAACCTTAAGTGTAGTAGCAAACAAAATTAAATCATCTTCACCATGGCTAAATGCAAAGTTGAACTCCAATCCTCATCAACTGAATAAGAAATGACTAGTTTGTCCTTAATCTCAACTACTTCATCTGAAGAAAAAACAAGTCAATGAGAACAGCAAGAACAATGACCACATGCAGACCCAAAATAGACACAAGAAGATGAACCAAAATAGTCACAAGAGGTAGAACTAGAACAATCATCTTCGACAATGATCCTGTGAACGGGGCTTTCCATTGATGATCCTGTGAACGGGGATTTCACACCCCCCCCCCCCCCCCCCGGAGCATTTGCGACTATGACACTATGTCAAAGCCTTTTTCAAGACTTAAGGGAACACAAATGAGCCATGGGCACGTCTGCAGAAAGGAGCCGCCACCTAATTATTCAATTGGGAATGATTGAGGGGAATCTGAAATAGGGTTGACTATGAATTTGAAGGGGAAGAAGAAGATAATAAGCCCAAGAAAGGGAAATTCATTAAATTTGTCAAGGCTCAAGATACGAAGTATATAGGAGATGTTGAATCATAGGTTTTCAAAGGAATGTTGAAGCCCGAATTTGAGATCTTCAGAGATATCCTTCAAGCAGGACTCTTCATAGGAAATGACTTGATGAAAGAGATGGAGAAGATGACCATTAAAAAGGAGAAGCCTTAAGAACTAGCACTGCCAATGGACCCGTCTATCGACCTAGCTGCTTTCATCAAGGAAGGAATTAAAAGTGTATCTTATGAAGATATGTTTGTACCCAACCTCTTATTCGAAGAGGACATTGTTTATGTTTCAAAGTTTAATGTAATGAAGAATAATTTTGCTTACTTGTTCGATGTCTTCCCTAATGGCGTTATGCATCATAATTTGCATTTCACTAGCATATTTGAAATCCATACCATTCAAACTCATGACATTAATCTTGGTACAATCGAAAAACCTCAAAACATATGCATTGCACTTGATACAACTCCTGAAGAGAGAGAGAATTTTGAAAATTATTAAAGAAACTTGAAGAAATCTTCGCCTGGTCCTATGACGACATGCTCAAAATCGACAGAAGCATCATTGAGTATACAATTCTAACTTATCCACATGTGAAACCAGTTAAGAAGAAGTTAAGAAGAATGAGGCCAGAGTGGGCTCAGAAGATCAAAGAGGAAGTCTCTAGACCAACTGAAGCTAAGTTTCTAGAAGTGGTGAAGTATCCGGAATGATTAGCAACCATTGTGCCAATACCAAAGAAGGATGGAAGGGTCCGAATGTGCGTGGATTACTGAGATTTGAATAAGACTTCACCAAAGGATGATTTTCCTTTGCCTTATATCGATGCCTTAGTAGATAGCACTGCCGCCAGTGTGATGTTCTCTTTTGAAGATAGGTTTTCTGGATATAATCAGATAATGATGGCCAATGAAGACAACATGAAGACAACCTTCATTACAGAATGGGAACTTATTGCTACAAGGTGATGCCTTTCAGTTTGAAGAAGGTAGGGGCTACTTACTAACGAATGGTGACAACGCTATTTCATGATATGATGCATAAGGAGATAGAAGTTTATGTAGATGACATGATGGTGAAGTCCGAGACTTGACAGGGTCACTTTGAAGCCTTAGATTGATTCCTGGAAAAGGTGAAGAAATACAAGCTACGGCTAAATTCAAAAAAGTGTGCCTTCGTAGTTACCTCAAGGAAGTTGCTGAGGTGTGTAGTTGGTAAGAAAGGGATAGATGTAGATCCAGACAAGGTGATGGCCATTACGGAGATGCCATCACCTAAGACTGAAAAAGAAGTTTGAGGGTTTCTAGGAAAAATCCAATACATCAGTTGATTCATCGCTAAACTAACAACCGTTTATGCTTCGATCTTTAGGCTTTCGAAGAAGAGTCAGTCGATAGAATGGAATGATCAGTGCTAAGAAGCATTCGAAAGAATTCATAAGTACTTGCAAAACCCACCGTTTTTGAGGCCGCCAAAACCTGGGAAGAATTTAATTCTTTATTTAGCTCTTGAGGAGGAGGCTATCGGTGCTATGCTGGCGCAAGAAGATGAAAAGGGTGTAGAGCATGCCATCTATTAACTTACCAAGAAGCTGCTACCATATGAGATGAAGTATAACTACGTGGAGAAAACCTGTTTAGCCATGGTCTGGCTCTCAAAGAAACTGAGGCACTATTTTCAATCTTACAAAATTAAAGTTGTCTCAAAAGAGGATCCGATGAAGTATCTTTATTAGGCCCCAACATTGGTGGGGAAGCTAGCAAGATGGCTGGTACTATTATCAGAATTGGGCATTGAATATGTTACAAAGAAGGTGGTGAAAGGAAGAATAATAGTAGAATTCTTGGCTATGAACCCGGTTGACGATAATGAGCCATGGGAGTTGGAATTCTCAGATGAACATCTAGGGGTAATCTCAGTAATGGGATGGAAAATGTTCTTTGATGGAGCTGTTAATTGTAACGGTGCTGGAATAGGAGTTATTCTAGTGTCCACCAACTGAAAAAGTCATCCCATTCGCCAAAAAGTTAGAGTTCAGAGTCACCAACAATGTGGCCAAGTATGAAGCCTGCGCCTTTGCTTTAGAAATTGTGATTGCCATGGGTATTGATGAAGTAGAAGTGTTGGGAGATTCCAAGTTAGTCATCTCTCAAGCCAATAAAGATTGGGATTTACGAGAAGGGAAGCTAAAGCCTTAACTTGAACACATCAAAAGGTTGATTGGAAGGTTTAAGCAGTGCACCTTTACCTATCTTCCTGGAAGTGAGAATCAGATGGCTGACGCATTGGCTTCGTTGGCATTAGTATGGGTAAGCACACAAGAATTATTGTTGAGACCAATCGTGATATCACAAGCATAGGGTCTTGTTACATGGAGCCTTATGTAATAGAAATCGAAGTGAATGAGAAGCCATGGTTCTACAACTTAAAGAAATATCTAGAAGAGAGGAGTTTGCCTAAGGAGGCCAACGAGAAGGATAGGGTTGTGTTATGTAAGCTGGCCCAATAATTTACTTGTCATCAGGGGATGATGTACAAGAGAATGCTGGAAGGGATGCAATTAAGGTGTGTGGATGAGAAGGAAGCAAGAAGGCTTATGAAAGAAATCCATAGTGGTGTATGTCACATGAATGGGCTAGTGCTTGCAAGGAAGATCATGAGGCAAGGATTCTACTGGCCAACTATAGAGACAGACTGTGGTCGATTTGTGAAGAAGTGTCACAGTGCTAGATTAATTAAAACTTGATCCATCAACCACCCTTCGAACTACAAGGGATGACTGCACTATGGTCCTTTGCTGCATGGGGCATCAATATTATAAGTGAAATAAGGCTATCAGCCTTTAATAGACATTGGTATATGGTGGTGACGATCGAGTCTTCACCAAATGGATAGAAGTAGAGCCCTATCCTAAACTAGAGGCGAAGCAAATGGCGAAGTTCATTGGGAAGAACATCATATGTAGATTTGGGGTATTACACCATGTCGTGACTGACAATAGAGTTCATTTTTAGGCCGAGAGTAGGGCTGTTCAAGAAGTATGGAATTGAACACCATAAGTCGTCTCTATATCGACCACAAGCCAATAGGGCAGTAGAAGCGGCTAATAAGAATATCAAGAAGATGTTGGCCAAGGTAATACAGACATATAAAGATTGGGCAGAGAAGTTGTTGTTTGTGTTATGGGGTTATAGAACGACACCCAGAAGTTTGACCAATATGACACCATTCTCATTAGTATATGGTTCAGAAGCAGTCTGACCAATTGAGATAGAAATGAAATCAACAAGGGTTCTGATTGAAGCAAAAGTTCCTAAAAAGGAGTAGATTCGTAATAGATATGAACAATTGGCCTTGATTGATAAGAAAAGAATGAAGACTGGGTATCACATGCACCTATACCATAAATGGGTTGCTCGAGCCCCTAATAAAAGAATAAAGGCAAAAAGTTCAAAGAAGGAGAGTTGGTCCTCAAGCAAGGAAGACCAGTTGTGTTTGATCTTAGAGGGAAGTTTAAACCCAACTGGGAGGGTCCATTTATTGTGACGAAGGTCATGTCTGACAAAGCCATCATTTTATCAAATATGAAAGGGAAGAGTTCACTGAGCCTATCAACATGGACAGGATGAAGCAATATTAAAAAAAAAGTGAGAGAAAAATAATTAATTAGAAAAGTAGAAATGACTGATTAATGACAGGAATTGTATAATTGTGCTCATATTGTTCGAAGAACAAAGATTGTATTCTTATTAATGCAATGAAACTGTTTGGAACAAATATGTCTTTTGAAATGTCTTATTGTTTTGCATAACAACAGAAAGAAAACATCGAACATATAAGCCAACCAAGGAACTAACAATGTCATCTCTGCCTCTTCGATGGGCTACGAATAGGCTCACTGTATTGCTCACAGCACTGTCTAGCTCGAAGAACAGGATCAAGAATGGAAGGTTGAAAAGTCACCCAATCCTTGGATCGATTGTCAGTCTCAAAATCCAAATCATGGAGTAGATTCCACTCAATGGTGCGATGTGCCCAAGAATCTCTCACACGCTGTAGATAACGAGGAATAGTCTCCCAAGACCGAAAGTAGTCAGTGAATCCACAATCCTTTGCTTTTGACCATAATATCGATACAGCCTAGCAGGATCATAGAATAAACTATGGGTGAAACCCCCTAGAGGCACGCATGCAATATATGTCTCTATGATCACATGCTCTAGCCTCCACCACGGACAAAGCCAAGGAACCTGAGTATCAAAAATGACTTAGAGCCAGTCAATCCAAGAAGAGCATCTCTCGAGTCTCCTCCTCGTATGAAGCTGAGGGTTATAATAGGAAATGTCTCCTTCAGGTAGTGCAAGAACAGATAATCTCTCTTGTAACCAAATCTGAGAAAGAATGAACAAAGAAAAATAAGAAAAGAAGCCTGCTAAGTCAAAAACCTAGAAAGGAAAGCTTAGAAAAAAATTAAGGCAAGCTCGCTAAGCTAAAAACCCGAAAAGGACAATTTAGGTAAAAATTAAGGCATGAAAAAAAAGGGCCCGCTAAGTTGAAAACCCAAAAAGGGAGGCTCAGGCAAACATTCGGGCAAGCTTGCTAAGTTGAAAACCCAGGAAAGGGCAACTCAGGCAAAAGTTGGAGCGTAAGAAAAAAAAAAACTTGAAGAAGCAGAAGACTACCACTGAATCTTTGACTTGGATATGTCTTGACACGATCCAATCCAATCAATGTTTCAGCCAAAATTAAGGGAACTACTGTGAAACCGGGACCCATATGAGGAATAATGGCCATAAGATGTGGATCTCCGAGACCATTCGATGAGACCTATTGAAACTGAGTAAGAAGGCAGAACTAAAGAAGGCGAAGCCAACCGGACGAAGTCTTGTCCATCATTCCAAGCAAAAGTATGATAGAGGACAATGTCACTCTACCAACCTTTGTGTGAATGCCCATGGTGGAAATCGGGAAGTCGAAAGAGTGGGCAAGATCAGATGTTGATGGTGTCTAGATAGTGGGCAGAATGAGGCCCTCAGAACTGGATAAATGATAACTGAATATGGTAGAGAATTCCTCAAAGAGAGGGTAAAGCTCCTACCCGTTGAAGTGGAAGACTTGATCTCGAGAATCTCGAAAGGTTGCATAGTCCTTTAGAAAAAGGATGTCGAGTTTAACGTGAAAAAGGAACTTCATATGATAGAGACCGACAAGCTTGAGCCTTTTCCAGTCCTCGTTTCTCAAAGGCCTTAAAGGGGCTGGAATATTTGAAGAGAAGCTTTGGACATATTGAATGGAACGAAGAGGTGTTAATGTGAAGAGAGAAAGCTCGAGAAATGAGAGAAAAGGTGCACAAAAGTAGCCAAAAGGAATAACACTTAAATAGTTCATAAACGAGACAGAATAGTGAAGGATTACCAGAGAACCACTGGTTGACCATCTAACCGTCGATCGATTATTGCATGATAGCCGCCCAACTGTCAGATAGTCACCCTATTATCAGACAACTGCCCAGCGGCTATTAGGGCTAATCAGCCCATTTACACGATCCTTCAACTTCCGGAACGCGTACTAACGAACGATTTTGAGAGTGTGGCTTCCAGATTTTGTAGTGTTGCTCAGAATTGAATAACTGATAATGTAGAAATAAATTTGGATGTAAATTTTGTACAATATGCAAAAATAAATCTTTGAAATTTTTTTAATTGTACATTATACATGGAAGAAAAATAGATAAAAAAATCCTGATGAAAGCGGATGGTGACAGTCCTCACCCATCACCATCATTATCAATATCAAAGGAGAAACTGGCGACCTGAGCCTGGAGGCGCTCTACCTCACACTGCAAACTTCTTGACGACCCGTCTGACCAAGCAAGAAAATCATATAGTTAGAAGAACTATTAAGATAGACATCATACATGCATGAATTATAAAAGGAAAACTTACCTGATACTGGTGAGACATCTGTAAGACATACCCATGCGAAGCGACCTGTATACGGAAAACTTTCTCCATGAAAGATCGTGGCACTTGCATTACATTGCATTTCTATTAGTGATTAATAATAGAGAATTTGGGAAATGAATAGTCAGGAAACCTACCAAAGTAGTGTCCTATGGAACAAAAGGGACAGGCATATTCGGATCCTCGGTGATCACGTGACTGTGGATCGACCTGTTGTAATCCCACGTGTAGACAACATTACTAGGGTAATCCTAAAAATCACCGATCACATGACCAATTGGATCAGTCAGAGTAGTTGTAAGAGGAGGCAGCTACTGAGTCGCTATAGAAAAAGAAGCCCAAGTGCCTGTACCAGAACAGGAAGCTCTCGATCTCTTCCCATGATAAAAAGAAGGACTATCCGAGCAACTAGACACAGTCAAAGGATGAGGAATCACAGCAGCAAATCGGCCAAGCCTAGTATAACAACGAGGTAGCTTGAGCCCATTTGACATAATGAGTCGATGTCAATGGGAACTCGATAATACTCAAGTGAAACCCAATCGTGTAGACTGATACCTCTGGTTCTATAGCCAAATTGGCTAAATCAATCATCAGAATCGGTGACGGAGGAGGAACCAAATGACATGTCGGGCCCTCGAACCAATCCCACACATGGTCACCCATATACCACATCATACTATTCACACAAGGAATGAGGATGTGTTATAAGTTGAAAGGGGTAGAAATTCTTATAGTTGCGGACTAGTTCTCCTCAGGACTCCACCACTAAGAATGAATCTGCAAAAGAATAAAAAAAAGGCATGGTAAGAATGTGGTATAAATGAAATTTTGGCTATAATTTCTTTGTTACCTTGTCCAAGGTCAACATTTGAATGTAATCACGAAAGAAGTCAAGCTCATGAGATCTCTCGAGCTCCGCACGATATGTAGCCCACCTCTTCATCTGAGGGAAAGAAGAATCTTCACTAGCAGGAAAAAGAGATGGTAGAACTCCTAACTCGTACGCGCACATCTATCATGGGTGATATAGAATCAGAAATATGAGTCATGAAGATAAAACAAGAATATGTAAAAAAGAAAGAAGTTACCTTAATAAGCGTTACGAATCCAGGAACCCTGACAATGCCTCGATAAGCCTGATCCAAACCAAACCACAGTTGATGGAGAGCAGCATGACCCCAATCAAAATATTTCACTCGATCTAGGTCCCAGAGGGCAACAAGTAAAGTCAAAGCAGTGGTGTTCAACGTGCTGGAGAAGATCATCGTACCCAGTAGCTAAACTATGAAGCTGCAAGCTTATTGATCCACCTCTATAGGAGTCAAATTGGATCTTTGTTTCCAATATTCCTGCAAGAGAGCATATCGAATGGAAACATTGTTCTTGACTTTCATCTCACACCTAAGAAGATCTTGGATCATCATACTGATCCGTTGAGCCTGTAATGCAAGCATTAATAAGAATTGGATCGTCACCGTGTTGAAGACCTTTCAAGACTGTAATATCCAAAGGTATAATAGTCATCTCACCAAATGGAAGATGGAATGCATGGCTCGTATCCATCCACCTCTCACACAAAGTGGCTAATGCTCGACGATCAGTGCATCGCTGGGCACGTGAAAGACAAGTGATGAACTCATCAAAATCGATATCAATGATTCGCATCATTCTCTCTCTCTAAGAACCAACTATGGGCTTAAGAAAACGCCCCACACATCATGTTCTCATGATAGTCCTAAAGCAAGAAATTGAAGTTTCTACATGAATGCAAGCCTAAATACATTGAATGAAAATAGAAAAGGCAAGATATGAATAGGTGGAATACTAGGTTGATTATATGAGAAGCCACGTCGTAGACAACCGACACCTCCTGATCTTTTGGAAGACCCCTTAATGCCAATTTTCAGGCCAGATCAGACTTGCCAGGGTGGATTGGATGTCTCGCCATCTGAAAGGAGAAGTTAAGACAAATACGTAGGAAAAAACCGAAAGTGAATCGGATAAAAAACGAAGAAGGTATGCACGAATGAAGACGGGAATGGAAGAAAGGGCTTTATAGAAGCCCCCAGCTGCCAGCCAATGATCAAATAGTCGGGCGGCTGTTGACTAATTATCGGGCGATAGTCAGATAGTTGGGCGACTATCAGACAACCGGCCATCCATCTCCCAAATAATGGGTCAAGCAAGAAAGAGAGAAAATGAGAAGAAAGAAAGAAAAAAGAGAAGAGAGAGAAAAAGAGAAAAAGAGGAAAAGAATAGAGAAGAGAAGGAAAAGAGAGAGAGAGAGAGCAGAGAAAAAGAGGAGAATTTCTCATCAACCTTAAGACACTTCTAACAGAATCAGTGACAAGCACTCGACCATGATAATGGTTTAACAACTCACAAAGAAAAAAGAGCAGCCTTAGTCGATAGAATCTTCAATTGAGATCACATGGAAGAATTCCTCCAGATACTAGAAAGTAATCTATTAAAGAACGCACCAAACAAGGTAAAAATTTAAATTAAATTTTTAGATCATCAAGAAATTTTTTGAAATTTGCAGGAACTTGCAAAAACAAATGAAAACATCCCCAACAAGTCCAAGAATCCATAACCCCCCAATGAAGAATGGCGAATGAAAGAGAAGTTAAGAAAGAAGAATGTCTAAACATGATCAAGAGATTTTCCCCAGTGGATAGAAAGGAATCAAGAATAGAAGCTTGGGCATGAAATCCATTGAGTACGAAATCTAAAGCAGATTAACGAAACTTGAAGAATAGTTAGAAGGAGGGCATGAAACCTAACGAATACAAAGACTGAAGAAGATCGAAGAAGCATGAAGAATATTTAGAAGGAGGGCATGCAACCCAACGAATACAAAATCTGAAGAGATCAAAGATGAATGAAGAATGATCAGCCAAAGGCACAAAGAATGAAAAGGTCTAAAGATCGTAAAGTAGTGCATGATAGAAGTTTTCCTGATGGGCATGCATTAGAAGGAAACGCTAAAAAGTAGGTGCACTTAAGAGTGTTTTAAGCCCTTAGAATAGGTGCAAGCCCTAAGAAGAGGTGCACTGAAGAGTGTTGAAAATCCTAAGAAGTAAGTGCATTTAAGAGTGTTTTAAGCACTTAGAATAAGCAAAAGCCTTAAGGAGGGGCACACTGAAGAGTGTTGAAAACCCTAAGAAATAGGCGCACTTAAGAGTGTTCTAAGCCCTTAGAATAGGCTCACTAAAGAGTGTTACTAAACCCTAAGAAGTAGGTGCACTGAGGAATGTCTTATCATAGCATCATAAGGATGCTTTCTAGCTCTTGAATGGGCACATTAGCCCTTAGATGAGCACATGTGCCCTTAGATAGGCATACCCGCCCTTAGATAGGGCACCTCATCCCTTAGATGGACATACTAGTCTTTGAATGGACACACTTTTTGTAGGAGCAGAAGGAGAGAAAAGAAGATGATGAGAAAGTCTGATAGTTTGAGGATGAAGTCGAAGATGTTGAGATGGAAGAAAGAAAGACAAAGTAAGAATACTTTGTCGACTTTCGTGTCTCACCAACCTCTCTAAAGTAGGGGCTAAGCTGTATATATTGAATTTTTTAGGCTCAGGATATAATGAAGATAAATGTTGAGCAAAGAAAATGATCGAAATGCCGTTAAAGATGAAGAAGAGAAGAGTGAGAAGAAGTTGGTGAAGAGTCTACAAAACTGATACATGACTTTGAAAAATCAACAAAAATTAATTCGGGAGGAATCTGGTGATGAGTCATATACCGTTGCGAAGCTACAAATGTCTAGTTCTCATAGAAATTTACGAATCACAAATAAGAGTTTATTCCAAAAGTTATGCATAATTGAAAGGACTACATCAAGGATAATAAAAAAAGAAGGGGCCGAAAGGAAATTGGCCGACTGGCCATAAGACAGCCGCCCAACCATCTAAAAGCCACCCGGCTATTGGCCAATGGTCGAGCATCCATCAGATGGCCGCTCGATTGTCTGGAGATGGCTGCCCGACCCTTGTTGTGTTACTTTTGGAAGTTAGCTTGAAAAACTTCCTTTTTCGTTTGCACCCCTCTCCTATATAAACCCCCTCCTCTCACTTTACAAGGCGCATCGATTATCGAATACAATCACCTCTTTCTCTCTCTTAAAGATATGCTCAAGAATTTGAGAAGTCTTTTCTAGTATAATTTTTTTAGGCGTCCTATTGCTCTAAACCTAGAAAAGGGTACGTCTTGAGAGCAGAATTCTCTCCTCTATCCCATTCTCTTTTATTTTTCTTGCCTGGAAAAAGCATGTTTAGGATTTTATTTTTATGCTTGGAAGCATTATTAGGGTTATTATGAATCGTTCTAATCCAATTTGTTTTGCAAGATTGATAACGTGTCGAGGTAAGTCCGCAAACTTTCCTTTTTTAAAATCATGTTTAGGAATATAATTTCTTTGCGAATGCTTAGAAGCATAGTTAAGGGTACATGATTAGAATCATGCTATAGAGAACTTATAGTTGCTTTGATGTATGCTGGGAAATAGTATAGAATAGGTAGAATTACCATTTTACCCTTAAATGTCTTATTTAAGCTAGAATAACTATGATTGATTTCAATTGTTTGAATTAGGCTAGAAATGCCATGTCTAGATTAGAAATGCCATGATTATTAATAAATTGACATGAATTATACTAGAATAGCAATAGGTCGAATACCATGATAGAATTTATCAAATCTAGGCGACCATGATTCTAGATTATGGCTTTGTTTGAATTTCATTTGATTAATTTATGAATGCATGAATGTACCTTGAATATGGAGTATTATTGTATGATGCCATGAAGTGGTAGTAGGCTCACATTAATGGTGAGGGACCACTACTTAGAATGAATGTAATAGACGAATGTATGAAATTGTTTACTATTTTGTCACAAATGATGCAATCCTCTTCCCATTCTCCCATGTTTGAAAGGAAATGTAATCCATTCTCTTCCCTCTTTCTTTGCATGAATATACAACTGTTTTGATTGAATAATCACTTAACATGCTTAATAAAGATAAAATTAAGAATGCGGGCATAAAATGAATCATCTAAGCGGACTAAGTAACAACACGGGATATTCTTATTCGGTATTTCCCAAGTGGAGGCCAGATTCACATTGAAAGACTCGTACCTAACTTCTTGAACCCATATCTGAAGTGATGAGGGTAGTTTAGGTCCCGAAATAGGGGTACATGCATCATATCATGCATACATGGCATTAACACCTTTGTTTTGTAGCCATCATAACTTAGGTTAGACGAGGTGGTCATTTGATAAGGCAAGAAGAATCAATTGATGAGATGGTTGCACCAAATAACAACAATGCTAAAATGGCGCAAGTGAGGGCTAACATCACCGCGCTCTAACAGCAAGCAGCCCAACTTATTTTCCTTAGAAATGCTTCATGTTATTCTTAAAAGGTGATACGGTAGCATGGTTTCATGATCTCCCAAAAAGAGCTCAAGAAGATTGGGAGGAACTTTCTCAACAGTTCGTGGAACAGTACCGCCACAATACCCAACTGGGGGTAATGTTAAGGGATTAGGAGATGACGAGACAAAACCCCAACAAGATATTTTTAGAGTACTTAGTTCGTTGGAAGGCCAAAACTGCCAAGATGACCATAAGGCCCACGGAGAAAGACCAGGTTCAAATGGTGATCAATGGAGCCCATGCTTTCATCAGTGATAGGCTGGCAGGTTTTCGTATCAAAACATTTGAAGATTTGTATGACTCAGGTATCCAAATAGAAGAATTGGAGGCTAGACAGGAGAGAAGCACTCGTGGCTACCCTCGAAGAAATCAAGGGCATTATCACCAACCTAGTAGGCCTAGCACGAAGCACGTAGAAGTGAAAGCAGTTGCTCCACAAAGGAGATTCAGTCATTTGGGAAGGCCACTTTCCAAAATCTTTACAAGATTGAGAGTTGAAGGGATCTTGCAACCATTCCTGCCAAGAGAGCTTCCAAACCCATTACCAAGGAATTGGTGCCACTATGAGAAATGCGAATTCCATTAAGTGACTAGTCATAAGACTGATGATTGCACTTGCCTTCACCATAAGATTCAATCTGATTGATAAGGGCCAGATTCTCGACCGAGAGACATATGTGCCCAACACAGAGTAACCCATTGCCTAACTATAACAGGGTGCCTCCTCCATCAACTAACATGATTGGATCAGGCTTGACTAAGGAACACACATGAATTCCTTCGAGGAGTGTAGATCGAGCAGGGCTGAGACAGCCAAGAAAAGGGAGAAGTCCAAGCTAGAGCAAACCGTTAGAAAGGTGGTCCCAATGAAGAAGCCCAAGGCCAAAGTGTCCAAAAAAGAAGAACCCAAGGAGATCATTGAAAGGGTGGAAGATGACCGTTCCTTTGGCAGCCAAGATTCACACCAAGAAAGGAAGATGCACCAACATTGTAGTGAAAGAGGTCAATTAAAGCTTAGAACCTGAACTTGTGAATCTCAGTGACCAAGAAGAAGAGAAGCCCCAAGAAGAAAAAGAAGAAAAAGAAGTTAAAGTGACATCCATCAAGAATAAGCCTACGCCATCAAGCTCGTTTGCCAAGAATTAGATGGCTACAAAAAGGGCTAGAAAGGGTAGTGCAGCTAAGAAAAGGAAGCGAGTTGAGAGTCTTGTGAGAAGAGAGAGCTTGCCTAAAAGGTGTAAAGAAGTGAGAATCATGGGAATTTGGGATGACATCCCTTAAGCCAATACCCTCCCAAATTTTGAGCTGACTTTAGTAGCGATGACAAAGAAGAGATGAGAATTGAGGAAGAAACACATGAGGGAGAAACACTTAGGGGTGAGAGAGAGAATGTTCAAGGTGTGACAAGGAGTGGTAGATTTTACCATGAGAAGGAAAATGAGAAACCAACTGAGAAGATAGTTGAGAAGGGCAAAGAAGTTGCCAATGAAGAAGCTAAAAAAGAAAAGGATCAAGTGATCAAACAATTGAAGAAAACTCAAGCGAATGCTAGTATTTGGGATCTACTTATATCATCCCAAAGGCATAGAGAAGCCATGGCAAAGACCTTAGCGGAGGTAGAGATATCGATGGCTGCCACTACTAGTAAAATGCTGACCGCCTTGACTGGAGGAACACCTAAGAGGGTAAGAGAAAGAGGAAAAATCACCTTTACGGATGAAGATCTACCATTTGAATAGAGAAACGATAATAAGCCATTGTTCATGACCATAGAGATTGCTGGGAAGACGCCTCCTTGTATCATGGTGGATGATAGGTCTACCATCAATATTGTGCCTATGAAGATATTACACAAGTACGAAGTTGGTGAACATGAGCTTGAGCCTTGTGAGATGGTGATCAGGGCTTATGACGATCGAAGAGGAGTGCTATTGGGATTTTCAAAGCTTTAGTGAAGACTGGGCCAATTGAAGTAATGATAAATTCATAGTCCTTGACATTTTGGTCACATTTGTTGCCTTATTAGGATGAGCATGGTTCCATTAACTTGGTGGATCTCCTTCCACTTTGCATCAGAAAATCTGATTCAACAGGGATAGGGAGATCATAACCATTCATGCAACCTCAACAATTGCACCAGCTGCTTTGATGTGAAGATTGGAGAAATATCTTATGTGGGTGGCTTTCTAGTAGCCTTGATTGACGAAGTCAGCCCAATCATTACTGGAATAATGAAGAAACAAGGGTACATGCCAGGAACTAGACTTGGGAGAAATGGACGCATCATATCATGCATACATGGCATAGATATGCTTTTAGCCTTCCAACCTTATTCCTCCCACACACGTGAGGTTGAGTCTCTTTTCTTAGGACTTTAGGCTTCATTCCCAAGACATCATGATGGGATGTGGGAATGCATGATTCTCTCTCCTAATTCTAACATTCATGGTGATATTGGATTCTTCATGATTATCATAACATGGTTTTCAAAACGTCATGATAACCTAACTCATAGCACATGTCCCCATTTTTATTCTTATGGGTGACTCGACATGTGGCATTTATTCATGGTTTCATGAGGTTTCGAGTTGACGATATTCTAATCACAGGGAATTTACATCCATAGATATGCATTTCAACATGGGTTTTGGATATTCATCCTTTTGGAAATTTCTAAAGTCATCTATATGGGCTTGAGTCTTGAGGGTCCAATGGTCTGGGCCTCTTTGATGCGTTCGAAACTAGCAAGTATACTAGTCGCACAAGTAATAAAGTGATGAGTAAGATATCGTTCCCACGAGGATTGATTCTAATTGAATTTGTTATTTTCTAGCAACAATAAACTAAATAAGGGGGGTTTTGTTGAATGATTAACTAAATGAACTAAGAATACAAATGAAGAATAACAAAACAGAAAGTTAATTTGAGTGAAAAATCAATGAGAGAAACCTGGTTAAGGGATCCTTCTCTGCCACAAGATATGGATTTGCTAATTAATCATAGAATTGTCATCCAATTACACCATTGAAATTATCAACCGTAGATAACAACAAGCTCTGTTATCCCAATCTTTCCTTACGTTGTTGTTAAATAAAACAAGCTCTTTATTTAATCTCTATCCATTAAACAACCTAGAACAAGCTCTCTAAGTTTAATTCAATGGAAGCATTACATAAGAAAGATAGGTTGATCTAAGCAATAATCACACAGGTTCGGATTATTTAACCTAGGTTGTATTTTCCAATTGCAATCTCTGATCACAATTTTGTTACTAATGATTAGAAATTCAAGACAATTACGGATCAAGATTTCTAGTCTAGTAATAGTTAACAACCAGATTATATTCAGTTGGCCAGCCCAAATACAATCAGCAAGCAATCATAAGCATTAGATATGGGAAAATGCAAGCAACTTCAATTAAAATATTGGATAACAATTTCTTACACAATCAACTCACAAAAACCATATCAAGGGCTTTAAAATCACCCTCAACCAATTCAGCTTCAGTTACACATGTTCAAAAACGTCATAAGTACAATACAATACGTAAAAATTCTAGAAGATGAAAGGGAAATGATAAACTTAGCAAATCTGATGAAATCTCTTAGGATTTGTAGTTCTTCCTCTTTCCAAGCCTTCAATCTCCTTCAAGAACTCCAAGAGATGAGAGAAATCCAAAGATGCAGCCCCTAACACGTTCTCCCCGTCTTCAAGTTCTTAAAATAAACCTTAAAATTAGTTTATATACTCTGCTACAGTAACCTGCTATAGTGTCCCGTATTATACATGTTACAGTGATTTGTGGAATTACATTTCTACACTTCTCACACTGTTTTGATTATAACTTTCGGTACACTGAATGGATTTTTGAACCGTAAATTTCTCTAGAAAATAGACTTCGAGAGCTTTCCAACGGTATATAACATGTTATCCGGTTCATTGTATATCCATACAATTAAATCCGAGAAGATGGTTGACTAGCAGAGGTGAAAATGAAGGGTTTTACTCCATTTTTGTGCAAGTTGCTCCAAAACTCCTACAAACATCAAAACCACACAAAAACATAAAAATACCAAGGAATATAGCAAAGAAACATGGACGAATTGATATAAAAGTAATACATAAATAGACACCTATCAAATTCCCCCACACTTAGACTTTGCTAGTCCTCGAGCAACTAAAATGATACGAAACAAAACTAAATCGAAACAGAATCAAAGAAAAATTAAAACACACAAATGCTTCAACTTGCAAATAGGCCTCAAAGATTGTACTTAATTATAACCCAAGGAAAACTTCAAAATAATGCACTTGATCAAGAATTTTATCTCAAAGATTAGTTTCGCTTCACTTCAATTCCTCAAGTGTGTGTGTGTAGAGCCATTCTCACCTAATCACTTGTAACCCGGATGAGTTTATGCTTAAAAATGAATCATATTTAATAGTGAATATGTGTGTATAAATGAACTCCATAGGCCTGCTTTTCAAGTCACTCTCCACTAATGTAGACATGTACAACACCAAGGATCAAGTAGGACTTTATTAAGCTTGTAACGTTTGGCTTGGGTGAAGGTATGATGAAGGATAATAATTTAGCTCAAATCACCCACAAACAAATAAATCATTCAAGATTATGTAGAGCTCAACCTTATAAAACAACTTTATTTCAATTCATCAGGTTACTCCCCCAAACTTATTTAGAACCCTTAGTCTTTTTTTTTTTTTTTGTAGAAAACAAAAGAAAACTACACCCCCACACTTTGTTGTTTCATTCTTTTCAAGAACACTCAAGGGTATAGATCTCTTTTTCTTTTTTTTCTTCTTTTTTTTCTTTTTTTCTTTTTTTTATTACACTTCCCCTCCCCCACACTTAAACAACACATTGTCCCCAATGTGTAAGTACGTGGACAATAAGTACAGATTGGTTTTTTTCTGTTTTTCTTTTTTTTTCTTACAAACACAATAGAACGCACTTGCATTGCTCATGACACAACCCAACCTCCTCTAACTTCCCAAAACCCGAACATAGCTCAAAATGTGATCGTGAATGATCTACATGCTCATAGGTAAGGGATAAACTGTTTGGAAAAAAAATTCATTTGAGGTTAGGAAATCTTTTAGTGAGTTAACAAGGAAAAAGGCTTATAGAGGCTCAAAGGGGTAACTAGGGATCAATTTCAGTCAAGGTTGGCGATTGAGGCTCAAACGGTCCAAAGATGGCCTAAATCATTTCCCCAATGTTGCACAGTCTAGGATTTCGCCTCGAGTGACCATCAAACAAGTTCTAGAATTCATTGAAATCTGAAGAAACATTTAAATTACATAAACTTTCTCTAAGTGAACAAATAACTCAGTGATAATAGCTCAGTGCTCAATGTTGCGCAAGGAATCAAAGGCAAAGCGAAAACCAATAAACATTTCAAGCACACAGATCCATGCATCATTTATCATTTTCCAAGAGTTATTCTTAATTCAATCATTATTTTATCATCGACCCACAAAATGCAAGAAAAGAGGTACGTGGCGTTGTTACACCTGAGTCAAGATTGTATATTTCAACAATCCTTAGGACCAGTAGCCCGCAGACTTAAGGTTTCCAGCCTATATACCTTTATTATGAAAGAACAAAACAAGAAATAAGACACTTCAAACAACATGAAATAAACAAACTACAGATTTATTTAGAGAAAATGCGTTTCAAGGGTTAAAGAAACCCTATATTCTGCCATTCTCAAGTTTTTTTCCATAATTTTTTTTTTTTTAGAATCGAAACTGATAAAGACAAAAACACATAACAACTCTAAATTACATAAAACTAAACTTACTCATAAAATAATAAAGTCCAACAAGTCAGGAAACAAAAACAATTCAGTTAGAATGGGTCTAAAAAGTTTAGAAGTTAGCCTCCTTATTCAGCCATTATGGATTAAAGAAATCCAGAATGCGTTTCAAGAGAACTTGAACTTTTTAAGCCACCACTCTAAAAGGCAAGATTAGAAAATATTACCTGGAATGAAAGAAATAACCTGAAAAAGCTCAAAAGAAATAACATGAAAAATCTCAAATAAACACAATAAATAGAAAGCAAAAAAAAGTGAAGCAAACCAGCAGATAAATATTACAGATGGAGTGCTAAATCCAGTTTACGCCTTTTATTGCCCTCCGCAAACCAATCTATCCGAGCTATTGTTGGATCAGGCGAATAGACGAATGCTTGTAATTTGTCAATTAACTCCCCTGCAGTTGAAGCTGTAACCAGGATTTGCCTCGCCAACTGTGAGATGAAGTTTTTTTCTACTGCTTGATCAAGAAAAGACAACAAACCATCAAAAAAATTATTGACATTTAACAAACAAATGGGTTTCCGATGGATGTTTAGCTGTGCCCAAGAGGTGATTTGAAATATCTCCTCTAATGTACCATAACCACCGGGCAAAGCTATAAATGCATCAGATTTAATGACCATATGTGCAATACGCTCATGCATGCTAGAGACCTGTAACTCTTCCCCGATTGTGTTGCCTACGATATCTCGTACAGCTAATGGTTTAGGGATAATGCCGAAAACTTTGCTCCCTCCTAGGGATGCAGCTGTTCGACACACACCCCATTAACCCAAGACTACCCCCTCCATAAATCAAATGAATACCCCTCGCAGCTAATTGTCCTACCAAGATCAAGAGCTGCTGTTGTAAACTCTCCATCTTTACCAAATTGCGATCCACAAAATACGCATATATTTTGGAATCGTCGAATTGGTGTTTTCTCCATTTCTACAAGTGCTTTAAACTTGTGTAAGACAATGATGCACGTTAGGTATTATGCGATTCAAGTGCAAGACAGGTTATAAAATGACATTTGAAAATATGCAGAATGGATATATACACATGTAAAACTCTCAAATTTGACACATGGAGACATAATTTCGGTGGGGGTTGCTCGATGCAGATTTATCGCCCTAAGATTTGAAAAAATGAGATATGCTTTCGGCGGGGTTTGACAAAACCTACACACTTGTCTCACACGTGAAGCATGAAAAATGTAAATATACTTTCGGCGGGGTTTGACAAAACCGCCATAATTGTCTCCCACATGAAGCATGAAAAGTAGAGATATACTTTCAGTGGAGGTTGACAAAACCTCCACACTTGTCTCCCACGTGTGCTTATGTCATGGGGTAGTCATATGGTTTTTCAAAAAGAAAACTTGAAATTAAAACAAACAAAATCAACAAACAACAACAACACAAAAACAACATTGATAATCAGATCAAACGAAATAAGAAAGAAATAAAATTTGACAATAACTACACCCATTCAAATATACAAGTAGTTGTGATTGTGGCTCACATCTTCCTCTGGTTTTACGTCCAGTAACGGCTGAAACGCCTTCTATGAGTCGGGGATTTGCTTCCCATCCAGTTTTCTTATAAACTGGCAAACAGGGTCGTTTTTAGTCAATTCCCTAGACTATAACACTGCAATTCATCACGAAATTGTGTCCATAAATTAAGCAATTCACACTGAACAAGTCCACAAGAATGTGACTCAAGAGTTAATAAAACATTATCTAGCAACTCATTACTCAAACCATTCTTAATAAACATTATCTAGCACATTTATAACATACTTGTAACCTCTTCGCTCTTCGCCTCTTGGCGTAGTAGCTTTTCCCTAGACCAGGCATGTATTTTGCGAGATTAATGTCAGGCTCACCTGACAATCTCACCTTGGCTTCAATAAGCCATCGGATATCCGCAAGCACATTTAGGAGCATCAATGCCCAAAGTCTAGTCATCCGTACTTTATAAATTTTAAACACAGCATTTTGAGGAAGTGAAGGGAAATATTTACGAAGGTTCGATAGAAAGATATCAGCATCCATTGAAGAGAAGAAAAGGAGAGATATTACCGATAATGCGATTGAGTTTGTTCTTCTCCCAGATATGCACGATTCAAACCTTCGAGCAATGACTTCAGCTCCCGTTTGGATGTTTCCTCAAGCTGTTGCACAAATGAATTCGAAGTACGGAATAATCAAATTAAACAAAAGGAAGGAAAAGAAAAGAGCAGAAACGAAACTAAAGACACATAAAAGAGATAACAACACAATAGCAAACAAAAGCCAAAAACAAGTAAAAAATATAAAAACAAATGAGACAGATGGCAAAGAGAGATAAAACCTGATCAATTTGATGGCCTACGAAAGGAATCTCCTCGAGACACAAAAATCGATCATTATTACCTCATTTTATTTTTCTTTTCTTCTTTTTTTATTTTTCAAAAACATTGGGTTGCCTCCCAATAAGCGCTTGGTTTAACGTCCTCAGCCCGACGTTGGTTCCATCATGGAGGGTCCAATCTCCGCTGTGCTTCTCTAGTGGGCTTGGATCCTTTTCCAACAAGAATTGGTGCATGCATATGGCTGGGCCTTGGATGTTAGCAATCGTCCACCCAATAGTTATTTTGTGATCTCTAAGTACTTGGACGAGTTTCTCTTCTTGTAGTGGTGCAAGGCCCATTTCTATTATAATTGGCAAAGTATCATTCTCACCCAAGAATCCATGCTTCAAATGATCTGGAAGTGGCTTAAGCTTTAAAAATTAAAAAATATATATACTTGGCAGTTTTTAGCCGCCAAGTATATATTTAATTACACATAGAGTGGAAGAAATAGTGAAACAATTGAAGGACCAAAAATTGATACTCAGAGACATCTGACAACTTTATTTATTTAATTATATCCATATACTGAACTGTCATATCATTGATTCATGTTGGTCTCAATGGTGAAAATTTTAAAAGAGGCTAGTTGGATCTCTTTGACGTCAATTGATAATAGAATAATTAGAAACAAGAGACAGAGGCAAGCAAAACCCATATAATTCTTAAGGAAAAGTCTATGACATTGCATATTCAGAATAAAGGTCATTTTTTTTAATACCCAACTTTTAGCTACATATTCCGAGCTCTAAAGAGGGACAGGAAAAAGAAAAAATGAATAAAAAAGTCATAGTATATGACCTTTAATGTGATTAAGTAAATAGACTACAATGCTTGAACACGAATTTCAGGATCATCAACTAGTTCACGCTTGATCTTTAGTGCACTTGCAAGCTCAAGTGGCATTTTTTATGTGTCTTATTCGTTATATACGTGGTCAGAAGCCATCATATCAAAGAACAAAAATCATCAATTATTGCATTAAATGCAAACAAGAACCAAGGTTGCAAAACATTTAAAGAGTGCAAACGATGGGGCAGAGGGTAGTTAAAAAAATTCAAATTTAGAATAAAGGAAGCTATAAAATTCAAACTGTCATGTACAACTTTTGTCAACCCAAAAAAAAAAATAATAATAGTAATAATTCTTATTCTATTGTAGACCATGGTGGGAGCTGTTATTTTTGCTTTGGAGCTACATAAATTGGAAGCATGCCCTACTTACATAGGAAAACTTGCTTCCGAGAGGGGTAATACATTATAATAATTCCATCATACTTACAGCTTCTAGACTCATGAATTTATGAACTACACTTCATGCAAATTCATCATGTCTAGATCGCCCTCAATCCAAATTCTTACTAGCATTAACCCTAGGCTGTTTGTTTGTTGAGCCTATAACAATAAAGTTAACTTCAAGCTCTAACTATGTTGAACCTAGGCTACAATGTTGCTTAGAGAGAGAGAGGACCTAATACTCTTGAAAGTATACAAATCTTGTACAAATAGAGAAGAAAGTCCAAGCAATCTGAAACATAGGAACAATAACAATTGCATCGAACAACGATAATCCTTCATTCAACCTTGTCATCTGCAGAAATAGAAAGTGTGAAGGCAATTTGATGTGTGATAATATTATCATGTCAATTAATATATTATCATGTCAATTAAATTTTTCATTGGAACATATTACAGACCAGCAAAAATGTAACTAAGAGTTCTGCTAATCTTTACCCAAAATCCAGCTGTACTAAGAAATAAAAGAAGCATTGAGTATGTGCAACTCATAACCACTAGACATGGCTAATCTGAGCAGGTTATAGCTCCACCAAAAAAATAATAAAAAATAAACCAATACACAATAGAACAACAATATCCAATTACATCTCCAAAGGGTGACGATGTCTGAGCTAGCCAACTTACACAGATTTTGCAAACAACACTGAGCAAGATCCTACAGCACCTGAAACTACAGCATATGAGAAAGGAAGTAGCATATGCCAATAGGGTCTAAGATCTTGTCTAGAAACGGCAAGTATAAGTTCTCCTCTCCTGAATGTTACACAAGTTGATCACACAAAATGCAACTATGTGAATCAACATCGTGCTCCAAATTTAACCAACTTCAAACTCTAAACAGTGGAGGGGTGTAATAAACACTAGGTTAACCAGTAAAAAAGCATACCTGATGCAACAAAGCCAAAGCATGAAACTGTACAAGGGCTGCCCTTGATTGCACAGCTTCCTGAACCTCATTACTCCATCTTTTCACAATCTCTGGATTTGTCTGTAGAATTATTAAGAGTTAAATTAAAAAAAAAAACAAATTATCATGCGTTGTAAATAAAAATCCAAATCAATTTTCACAACTACAATAATTTGAAGCTACCTGGAATTAACAATCCACATTGCAATTTAAACATGCAAAATCAAAAACTAATCAGATTAACTAGAACGAAACAGAATCCACTAAAACGACAACGTATAATCCCTATACTAGATCCAGAGGCACAATTGAACGAACATAACTTCACAGATCTAGAGCCCATTAGCTGATCTAATAGTAACAACCTAAGATTAATAGATGGAGGAAGAAATAACAGAATTGAAGGGCAAAAGGATGAATCAAAGAAATGAGAGGAAATTGAACAGCGTACCTTCATCGTCACGATCGTCATCTTTCTTCACGAGAGGCTGAGCCATTGTTTAATCGAGAAGTTGAATCTCTGAGATCTGGAATTGAATCTATGAGCTCTCTCTACATGTGTTCTCTATTAAGAACAAAATTCATATTCGTATTACTAACCAAAACCATAAGCGCAAGAGTCTCAAAAGCAGCTTGGATGACGTTGTGGAAGAAGAAGCGAGAGGCCATTCAGATGGCCTAGCGAGGGGCAGCGGTCGAAAAGTTAATTTGCGTTAATAGAAGGGTCGGAGAGATGGAGGAGTAACGGGGCCCCTAGAAGCAGACATTTGGGATGAGAAACGAAAGGAGGGAGTGGCATGTTTGGAAGAGAGAGAGAGAGAGAGACCATGGAAGGGTGGAGGTGTGATGTAGCATATATGTATATTTTAGGGTTGCGGCAATGAAATGGGTGAGACTTAAGAGAAGAGAAAATGATTTTAGGGTTAAGAATATGCATCCGACACTCGACACTTATATGTCGAGTCGTGTCGGATACACAACTGATATCAGTCTATTTTGGATGACATCAAGTGTTGGATGCATCATCCGACACTTGACACTTACATGTTGAGTTGTGTGGGATTCACAACCGACACTCGATATCAGTCTATTTTAGACGACATCGAGTGTCCGACGTGTCGGATATCTATTTTCGAAGACATCGACTATGGGATGCATCATCCGACACTCGACACTTACATGTCGAGTCTTGTCGGATTCACAGTCGACACTCAATATCAGTCTATTTTGGAAGACACGAGTGTCGAATGCATCATCCGACACTTGACACTTATATGTCGAGTCCTGTCGAGCTCTATCGAGCGCGTCGAGATTTGTCGAATTTTGTCCAGCGTTTTTGCAGGTTGCTTGTTTTAGGCTTTTAGCTTTGTTTTTTTTTTTTTTTACCTTTTTGCATCATATTTAATTTAACTATAACTAATTAACTTATGTCACGTGGAAAATTAAATTGTTTTTAATAAAAAAAATTCAGGTGGGGTATCAATCGGGTTTATATAATTTTACCCGATTTCAGGTCGAGTAATATCGGGTACTCCAAATATTTTATTATTTTAATATATATAATAATATTATCTTTATTTAAATATTTTAAAAATTATTTTTATTCAAATATTAAATATAAAATTGAATTATTTAATTATCATTTCGAGATTTTTAACTTCTTTATTTTGTTGAAATTTAATATATTATATTCACATACTTGAAAAGAGAAGATGAAAAAAAAAAGAAGGAAATATGAGGGGGAAAAGGAAAAGATTATATTCTCAAATACTTACCACCCTTTTATAAAATGTGATAAATATTGGATTGAAAAAGACAAAAGTGACAAATAAGATGAATATGTAGGTTTGACTTCCAGATCAGTGTTATATTTTTCACTTTTTTTAAAAACCGTCAAATAAAAGAATTGTAAAGTGACAAATATTTAAAAAATTCTTGTGGTGCTACTTGATCAAATTCTAGTCACGGCCTCTTCAGAATGGAATTTCTTATTGATTAACTCCTTGTTGTAACAATTGTCCAAGAGGAGTATGAGTACCACCCTAGGGGCAATTTGTCCAAGGCCCATGAGTGGTTCAGGAAGATTAAGAAGCCTGTTTTGAGTCAGCTCAAGGCCATTGGCTTTGATACTTTTGTTACAGCCCTTCCATTGACCAGCCTACACAATGACCAGTGTGCTTTGAGAGTTCTCTGCGAGTGGTGGATGGACACCACCCATTCATTCCATAGACCTATTAGGGAGTTTACCATCATGCCCCAAGCAAGCTAGGGAGAGATGCAAGGGCCCATCCCCATAGGAAGTGGTTCCACCTTTAAGCCTAAGGGCCTATAAAAGAAGCCTAAAACTTCATGCAACATAAAAATACAATATCAATGGAACCCATCAGATGCAACATGAATTATAATATTGAAAAGACCTATTTGATGCAACATGCAATTGTTCAAAGTAAAATTAAATTAAATCAAAGTTAGCTATGACTTCATGCAATGGACTATCATGGTATTTTAGAGCACAAGCCTAAATACAATCTTCATGCAATACATGCTATGCAAGCTTCAATAAAGTATTTGAGGTTTAGGCCCAAATACTCTTTTCAGGCCAACTGGATCTAAGCCACCTAGGGGTTCATGGTCTGGTTGGCAAAGTTTGGAAAAGTGAGATCCTTTTAATCTAACATGTCGGACTAAAACCCTTTTTTTGGAAGGAGGGGGGTATTTTTGTCATTGATAATGGTTGAGGTTAAAAAAAGGCAAAATGGTAAAAAGAGGTCCTTATGAGATTATGGTCTTGCCATAGAGATTATTTACTATATATATTCATTATTTCCTTATAAATCACAATTTTATCTAATAATATTTATAATTATCTTAGATTTCTTTTGATTATTCCAACCTTTCTTCATAAGATATTTCTAAAACAAGAATTTTATTATCTAAAGGCATTTTATCTAAAGCAATTATAAAAGGATGTCTGTACCAAAGTTTACAATCAGTTTACTCTCACTAGTCTTTTCGAAAGTCCTAGCTTTAGTAAAATGTCGACTTTTCATATACAAAACATTTAATTCTGTTTTCAAACATGATTACCATTAGCCATATTCAATTATCCAAACCATTCACATGACCATATAAAGAACACATCATAGAAAGCCCCTCATGCAAAACTCAAACCAAACAGTTCAAGATACATTTCCTTCCACATTTTATTTCAAGTCCAATTCCATATACAAAATTAGTGTTTTAAACTTTTTTTCACCTAAACTCTCATCTCTAAAGACACTATCACTGACTTTTTCAGTCTACTCCCACTCCTAACCCTTCCTTCCAAGAGTTTCGGCATTTCTAGGCTTGGTATCGGGGTGGGGCGGGTACAGGGCGGCAAGTATCCAGCCCCGCCCCGTCTCTTTTTTTTTGCCCCGCCCCGCCCCATTGCCCTGTTGCGGGGCAGGGCGGGGCGGGGCAGAAAAAAAAAGAGCCAGATCCATACCCGCCCCGCCACGCCCCGCAAAATTTCATTTACACCCCATAATATTTATATTTTTCAATCTCATCACCCACAATATTTCTTTTAAGTCCATCCATAATTTCATACAATATCATCAACATGCTTACGTCACGGCCCAAAATCCAAAAAAAAAAATAAAAAACAAACATATTCTGAAAGTTCCTATATATTAAAATTTAACAAAATAACCCCCTGAAATTACTCTAAGTCCCTATATTTTGAATTTTTTTCATTTATACCCTTAACTGTGCGGGGCGGGGCGGATCCAACGGGTCTATAGGCAAGACCCGGCCCCGGACCCGCTCCGGACGGGGCAGACTCTATGCAACCTCGTACCCGTCCCTTACAGTGATCCGGACCCGCCCCGTTGGACCGAGTCCGGTCGGGTCAATAGTGGGGCCGGGGCAGATGCCCAAGCCTAGGCATTTCCAAGATTGTCTCATCATGTAACTGCAACACGATGCTTCGTGGTTGATTTGAGACTTCAAGGTGAGACGAGCCAACTCCTCAAATTCATGTGAGGCTTACTTTTTGGCATGGAAGACAGACTTTTATTTCCATCCATCTAGTAAGCAATTCAATCGAGATTTATTGTTATTTGATTCTTTGTCTTCATTAAAGCCTGTTTGTCTTTTCCTCTTATTGAAAAACGAGTGTCAACATCCTTAAAAGTAAATTATTAAATAAATATTTAAGTAATAAAAAATTATATACAAAAGATGGGTGTTTCAAGTACTAAAAAAAAAATTAAGAGATGAGTGCTCTGGATATGTAAAAAAATTTGAACTTTGGTAACGACCATCGAAATCTAGGGGTCCCAGTGTAAGTTGATGTAAACTTATTAGTAGGAGTGACAATTAAAATTAATATCCGTATCTTATTCATTTTGTTAGGATATGAACTAATAAAATTTTGACTAATACGGGTTCAACCCATTTAATTGTTCATGTTAAGACTTAAAACATATATATAACTAATTTAATAAATGTGTCACCAATTTAATAAACGCATTGTAGCTATGTCATATTTAACTTACATAACAGCCTTAATTTTTCAATAAATATATGCATAACTAACCACATTCTACATATTTATATTAATTAAAATTATTCTATTAATATCAACAATTATTAATATAGAAAAAAATAATTAGAATCATTTGAATATGTTATTATATGGCTTAATTTGCTCCTAAATATAAAAATTCGTATTTATAATATTCATATTACAAGTTGATAAATATTCATATAATTAAATGAGTTTCGAAATTAAAAATCGATATGACATGCTTAATAATTCGTGTCATTAAACGAGCAAGCACATTAAATATCCTCAACACAAATCTGATATATTTATTAATTATATCAAGTATTCTAACACAAATAAAATATAATTATAATTGTGCCAATAATCCACTTATTCTATATTGTGTTTCTATTGTATAAAAAATTGTCACTCTCACATGGTAGTTTACTCCTAGCCATTTGCTTATAAAATGTGCTGATTTTATATCTTTTTAAGACTCTATTTGGGAGTCGAGATTTTACTGAACTTGACTGAGATTATGATTAGACTAGATTTGACTAGGCTATATATAATATTGTCTTATGTTTTGTGTAGTATATGACTTAACTATATTAATATAATAAATTTTTAATAAATTGAATTTTAAATATAAAATAATTTATTTTTATTCAAGTTTAATGTGAATAAATATTAATTTTAAGATTTAGATTAAAAATATTTAAATACTTGTTAATTTTTTATAAAAATAATAATTCCAAATATTATATTATTTTTAAGTTTAATATTATTTCTTATTTTATATTACTAATAATTATTTTTATAAATAAATATTCAATATTAATCGTAGTTTAAAACATAATTAAACATTGTATCATTAAAAATTATTAATTATTAATTATCACTGTATTATAGTGTTTTTTTATGTATTTTTTTAATATTTTATACTATTATATTTATATTTTCTTAATAATCTTTTATTTTTATTATAGTAAAATTATCATTATTTTAATATATATCAACAATTATTTATTTTATTTATTATTATATTAGATTTAATAATATTATTGTTTATAATATTATTATTCCTAAGTTATGTATATATTATTATATTAATATTTTTTTAAAAATATAATATTTAATTATATCAATTTTACTAATTTTACAACTTAAATAGTAAAATTATTAATAATAGTATATATAATTATTTATTATTATTTATAATTTATCTTAAATTATTATTTATTTAATATTATATATTTTTATATTATTATTAACTAAAATAAAATAAAAGGACCAATTATCCAAGCTTAGGACCATGGAATTCCTTGCCCCAAAGAATTGAGATTAAGATTACTGCAATCCCAATCCTTGAAATACTCCAAATCCAAAAATCATGTCCTGATGTCCTGGGTTCTAAGCGGGCGCTAAAAATGCTAACCTGAACGGAGTGCTGAATACGCGTATCTGGAAAGACAACTCGACTCATAAGTCGGTTCCCTATTCTCTTCAGAAACCCTAAATTCAATAAAATTCCATATGTAATCAGGGGTTGGCTCTTCAGGTATTTGTTATTTGTTAATTCAATAACTGTTATAAAATTTATTATTTATTTGCCCCAAGCGGATTTTGATATGATGGTGTTTACCAAATTCTGGATTTTGTATCCAGAAAGGATGAAAAGCCAAACTGGTTATGTGCCGCCTTCTTATATTCCATTGGGACATTCAGATACCGAACCTGAGATTTTATCTCGAGAAGAAGACCCCACTGTTCCTCGTTGGCCGGTCGATGGGCCAGTGCAAGTGCAAGTGCAAGTGCAGTGGTCATCTGGAATCTGTGCTTGTTGCGATGATATGCAGAGCTGTATGCTACTTTATGCCCTGTGACCTTGATTTTATCAGCAGGAAAGGTGCCCCTTAAATTTAAAAAAGAATAAACGACTTCTTTTGCATTGACAAAAAATTACCAGCTGAATAGCATGCTTCTGGTTGCCCAGGAAGTTTGCATACTAAGAAATGTGGTTATCAATTGGTTAATTAACTAACCAACATAAATTATTATGTTCCTGCTCAGTAGATGAAGAATAAAGAGATTTCATGAAGACCCTTGCGCACCATTTTTTTTCTGTGTCTTAGGAATTATGTTCTATTAGGCCTTATATTTTGTGTTGAGTTATAACCATGCCCATTCAGTGATTTGTAAGCTTTTTGGCTCGTGAAATTTGGGAATAAGAGGTTGTTGGTTAGGAAGGCAACTACGTTTTTGGTTAATGTCAAGTATTTTGATGAACATGAAGATGGTGCTCTTTAAATGGGATTGAAGGCTTAACAGCAATACTATTCTTCCAAATAATTATCCAAAATCTCACCTTTAAGTAATTTCTCAAATTATATGACATTATTATATGGATGATGGAATCATTTTATTAAGCAATATGATAATGTTGTAACACTTGACACATCATTTGGGATGGGATTGTGAATTATTGTTTAGGATGAGTAGGTTTTACTTTATTTGTTTTTTTTTTTTTAACACTTTTCAACTTGGTTTATGCAGCTTTTACAGTTTATATCTGCTCAAAACTTTTTCTCTCTCTTTTTGGAGAAATTATTTGGTTATCACTTTATACATATATACATGTTTATGCATGTATATTGTGATGGTGAATGCTGGCAAATTGTGAGTATACAACTATCCAAAGTGCGAATCATATACTATTTCATATGTGTCCTTTTTACAGGTTGTATAGGTCTGTTCTGTCCTTGGTTTCTGTTTGGAAAGAATGCGGAGTTCCTGGGTTCAGGAACTTTGGCCGGATCATGCATGACCCAGTTTATTTTGTGGGCTTTTGTCAATACTGTATGCTGCTTGTTGACTGATGGCATTTTGTTGGGGTTACCTGGATGCTTTGTTGCTTGTTATGCATGTGGATACCGCAGGGCACTACGGGCAAAGTATAATCTGCAGGTAATACTTTGACACGTTTTTCATAACACATTCTCATTATGTATAAATTAAGAAAGCGTAAAGGTTCAAAGAACATAGATCTTGGATCAAAACAGACTTAAATCTCTATAGATGAAGAAAAAGGATCCTCAAATGTCATTTGAAACCAAAGTCCACACAGGTGCTAAGAATGATTTTGTCACATAATAGTTACAGTTTTCGCCATAAGTTCTTCATATACATTCTCTTAGTTTGAAAAGCTCCTTTTACACTGGCATTTGTAATTGGTTTTATAATGGGGTAATATAATAAGCTACCCTAAGGTTTGGCATAATATCAGCTAGAAATGTAGTTTTGTATTTTTATCATTTTGGTCCTTAAGGTTTAGGTATTTGTATCATCTAGGTTCAGATGATTAATTCCGTCTATTTTTTTCATAAATGGAAAAGCAAAAAGTCAGTTCTATCCCTGCTGACTGCCCACCTTGTTTGACTATCACTTGTATTCTGTTTCTTCCATTTTTGTTGCGACACGCTAACTCAAATGCTGCTATTCCCTCAATGAGACATCTATGTCTAAGCCATGCCCAAAACATACCACAGCTTTACCAGATCTGACCTCCCATGCCAAACTGGAAAATCACATGACGAAAGAAAGCTTTATTTAACCAGCAGAAAAAAGCTTTATTTAACCAGCAGAATTGTTCTCTTGTACGAATATTGTTGGATCAGTAGCTAAAGTTGTTAATGGCTTACAAGATCGAAGGAGTAGATTGGTTTAAAAAATGGATTTATTACTTCTTTAACTTTCTTATTTACCTTCCTGCCTTTCTCCATTGCACCAGCAATCCTCTCTTTGTTTGTTTGGTGTGTTCTTATTATTGTTATTATTTTTTTAATTTTGATTTGTGATATCGGTGGCTGCTTGTTTTGTAGCGTTCAATCTGATGGCTAGATGTTTGTTTAGTGTTCGATAGCTTTTTTTGGTTGATGGCTAGCTCTAATGTTCTGTGATGTTTGGTTGGGTGGCTGAATGTTGTTTGGCCATGGTGATGGTGGTCCATATGTTGGGAGTGGGATAATGGCTTGGTTCAGGGTTCATGGCTCCTGGGTTCAAGGTTGGTAGGTTCATAATTAAAAATGTGGAGTGAGGAGAAAAAAAAACGAAGCACACACAGTGGAGATAGAGAACCAAGAAAAAGGGAAGCTGCTGGGAAGTGGCAGGGTAGCTTCTTGTGCAACTATTTTAGGATTAGTTTTAGGAATTTTTCTTTTCTAGCTTTTATATTTATCTAATTTTAGATGGATTTTTGGATTGATTTTGATGGTAATAGTCATGGTATTTTGCCCATTTGATGTGTGCGTTTTTTGTTTTGAACAAATGCCCTTATCCGTTTGTGAAAAAACAAACAAAATTAGTCAACTAGATTTAGATGATACAAATTCGCAAACATTAAGGATTGAAATGATACAAATACGAAACTACGCTTCTTGGTGATATTTTGCCAAACCTTAGGGGTAGTTACCCCGTTTTATAATTGCATTCATATTTCCTCGACGAGACTGTACATTTTATTGGAAAAGCTAGAAGAACTACCACGTAGTTAGTTGCTTTAAGGCTATGAATGGTGATGTTAAGGATTTCTATGATTACTGATGTTAATGTTATTGATGACTACTGTATAAACAATAAATTAAGCTTCGTGTTGCATGGACAAAATACCAAGAGAGAGCTAGTAGAAAATAACTCAAGAATCACAAGATGTTCCTAAATTGGAATGGAAGAATTCTAGCAGAGGCTAATCGGGGTGGTGGCTCGGTTGTGTGGGGTTGGATAGGTTTGTTGAAGAAGCATAAACATGGAGCATGTTGCTAAATTCCTCTACCTGTTCTACATACACCACATTTCTAAACAATATACACTATCTAAGATACAAAAAGAAGATGCATTTAAAAGTAAATGGGAACAGTTATTATCTCTGTATAGATGTATGTATATATATGATATGCAGCCCTTTTATTTTATAGTAGATTTAATCCTTTAGATAATCAATGGTTACTATAGATTCTTCAAAAGAGATTATCTTGGGACTAAGTTATTTTGGGAATTATTACCCCTGCAAAAGTTACTAAATTTCTCCTGCATCTGAAAGTCCCAATTTTTTTTTTTTTTAATAAGTGGTGTTTTGATTATGACTTTTTGATGATTAGTAAATGCAGAATGTGCTTGACCTATTGAATAGCTGTTTTAATCTAAGCATACATTGCATCTATTATATTCTTGAACCCAGGATTTTAAGCAGTGTATTATACCACTAGTCGTCTTTGTCTTACGAATAATATTAATTACAATAATCTTGAGCAGAAGATCTAAGCCATCAATCATGATTCATGAGTTATTATCGTTTTTGTTTGTCATTTTTATCTTCCCTTTTCATGCTGACAAACTCATCACTTTTTCTCTATTTTCTTATTGAGAAATGAAAGAATGACCATAAACATAATAAACGGACAGTGATATAGTTATTAGTAAAACTTTGCATTTATTATATACAATTTGAGTAAAGGGAAGAAAAAAGAGTAAATATATATCCATTAGACTAAAGACAATCAATGATTAAGAGTAGCAAACATAAATTCTTAATTTAAAATAGAACTATCATGGGCTAAGCTATTTTGATGATTATTACTCTATATATATATATATATATATATGTATGTATGTATGTATGTATATATAAAAGATATAGTTTGGTATGCCCTAATTCTAGTCCTAGTAATAAAAATAAAGAAAAACACAAATACAAGTTATTTGTGCAATCCCAACTTGTTAAACAAAAGATAGAATTTATGTATGAGTTCAGATTACAATTAATAGTCGTTTACTCTCAATCTCTCTATATTTTAAACCCCTCAAAGAAATAATTATTCTTCCATTTCTATTTGTGAGTTTTGTTTATTTCTTTCCTCGAAGTGATCCAAACAATTACTAATTATCATGTACATGATTTGTGCTGCTTCTAACCTGCAAAACTGTTTTAACTCTCTTCTCTTTTTATTTCACAACTATTTATGTTTGAAATTGATTCTAATCTTTGTAATTGGTTTAAATTGACTCTACAATAGTTTAGATTTTGTAGAATGTCAAGATGCCTTATATTTTCATTTTTGGAATTTTAAATCTTCTTTGGTTTTGTTTGTATAACTAAATTGTGTTTATTGTCTTTACTTTTCTCAATATAGAATATACATTTTTAAGGTACGGCATGCAAGGTATAGGTGTATTTTTTTTTTTTTTGTATATTTTCAAAATTCCCAGATGCTGCTGAGGGTTGCATAGAAAAACTTCCAACTAACATTATATAATATATCTTTATTTAATTACTTTAGCCAATTCAAAATTTTCTAATTACTCTACTGAATGCTTGTAATCCTAAAGCCTGTGGGTATATTGATTGGATCGATTATTACTAAGTTTAATAATAATATAGGATTCATAGAATTTGTGGAATTTTGCTTATGATCATTAGCGTAGAGGCATTAGAATAGTCTTTTGTTTCAGTTTAGCAAAAATGTGTGGCCATTTGAGCCAACTTTTTCGGTTTAGACCTGCAACCCTTTTGTTTGCACGACCAAATCTGCTCTTATTTACTGCATTTTGTGCTAAAAGAATAATTGTTCGAATTGTGTATGGTTTTGTGATGAAACTGTCATTATATGACATGCCTCTTGTTTGCTGCTTTTTTATTCTAATACAGGAAGCACCATGTGGAGACTTTGTTACCCATTTTTTCTGCCATTTGTGTGCTATTTGTCAAGAATACAGGGAGATTCGTGAAAGGTCTACTGATTCCAACCCAACTGATCTTAAGTTAGCAGTAGTCACAGCTCCGTCAATGCAGATAATGGATTCGGCTTCTGTGCGATAGTACTTTTATTATGATATGGAAAATAGCCTTGGCACTGGCATATTTGGGTTGTTAGTCAGGCTTTGGATGTTCTTCGCCCACCATATTACGTGCTTGTTGCCAGTTTATGGTCACTCAGTGTACTGTATGAATTTATTTGAATATTAGATGTGTCATTGTGGGATATGGTTGCCCAGACATCAGTATTTAATTTGACCTTAGGAGTTATTTTAATTGAAAAAAGAAAGAAATAAAGAAAGAAAGAACGGCAAGCCATCAAATTTTAGAGGTACCATTATAGGTTTATAATCGTGTAGGTCATTGTCTCAAGTGAGAAGTTGGTGGTGTTCCTTAGCTTGAGCTTATGACCTATTTTAGTAATAATAAATAAAAAAAGAATAATACTCCACCTACGAAATCTGCTTACAATGAATTTTTTGCTTTGTGAGAGATTTGGTTGTATATTTTGTATTTACATACAAAAATACTCCACAAGAAAAATAAAATCAACGAGAAAAAGATATCATATTTTAGGGATATTTAGAGTAAGATACATTGTCAAAAGGGAAATTTTTTTTTTTTTTAAAAAAACAAAATGTTTTATAATTATTGAATTAACATTCAGTACAATTTTGAAAAGAAAAAAAGTTGTACCAAAGGATTGTAGCTAGTTAGGAATAGGCCCCATTGTACTTTGGGCATGTTTGATAGCCTACATTGTTCTGGATTGTGTTAAAAGTCTACTTAGTACTGTATGTATAATTCATATATTTGGCATTCATTTATATTGTGCTAAATTATCCCCTATACAATTTAATATCATGAATACAACACTAGTCTATGATGAGAAGAGAAAATAGGTAACAATAATCTGCACTATACTTCTTCTTTTTTTTTATACAATTAAAAATATTATTACATATTTAACAAATTAAATTAAAAATATGATTATTATATATTACAACTAATTTCCATAAATAACATAAGAGTAAATGGTAAGCGGTCCTCATGACCTAGGCAAGCGTGTGAAACACACAGCAACCACGAACAAAGTCGCAAGCCATTGTCAAAACATGGTCTTGAGTTACCATCCCAAATAAGAGTTTTGGATGTATCCAACATTTGGTTTTCATATTGTCGTCTTCAAACGAGGGCGAGTGACCTCCGATAGGCTCAACATTAGCCAGTCTATCCACTTATCCAATCACACTATCAACCTAGCTTTCATCAATAAGACGATTTTCGTTCGCTAACTGTTTGGTCAATATACCATTACTATTTACTGCTAATAGCAAAATTAGAGAGAATAGTAGGGGGCAAAAGGATATTAAGAGTAAGAATGTATATAGAATAGGTAAAAGGATAAGAAAATAGGAGGTAAGTGAAAATGAAGCTTGACCTCCTGATAGAGTGCATATAGAATAGGTAAAAGGATGAGAAAATAAGAGGTAAGTGAAAACGAAGCTTGACCTCTTGATAAAGGCAAGGCCTTTATTTATAGTTGAGAGGGCTGAGTACCTCTCTTGCTACAAAAGACTTCACGTGAAGGGCTGCAATTATTATAATCTCCTAGAAATTCTAAACTTTGAAAACATAAACACTAGATCTTTCTGGCCCTTATTGAATGCACATAAGAAATACAAACGTTGGAAACAACACATAGGACCACCTAGGGAAAACAAACATAGGGAATACAAATATGCAAGGCTACAAGACCACCTTGAAAACATATACAGCCATGTTGGCAATATAAGTTTCCACATGAAGATGTTGAAGAGTGTGCTGGTTTATGACGGGGAATGTAAAAGTTGCTACAGTGTGGGCTTATTCAGGCCATAAGGGTCTGCTCAATCTTGGAAGTAGGGAAAATTTGAAGTTTGGGTCGACTGGGGCCAACTGCCAAGACTTAGTTGTAGAAATTCTCCTGAGGCGTGTTCTGAGCTCTCTGAATTTTCACCTGTTTCTATGTGCTTAGAGTTTGACTGATACACCTTTCTATAATATCTCGGTTCTCAGGTATATTTAGGAGGGTATTGTTCCCAAGGGGCATCGTCTTGGATGGAGCGACAAATTTGTGGTGGTATTCGAAAGTTAATTTCAGAAATTCTTCTTTGAAATTCTCGAAACTCTCAAGGGTAAGATTCCCAATGCTGAGAGAGGTTGTAGGGGAACAAGGAGTATTCTTGCATGTGAGAGAAAAAATGTAAGATTCCATTTGTAGTGATATTGGTTCTCTTGAAGATGTAAATAACATGGTGGGAAGTTCTTTGGCCTCTCAAATTTATGCATTTTTGCTTCAAGTATTCAAATTGGGCTTTCCACCACTAGATGGGATGAAACCATTCTAAAAATATCTGGAAGCATCCGAGGGGTGTTATGAGAAAAGAATGATTATATGGGTACCCCAAATGAATTACTTTTTGAAGCATATAATCAACGTTGAATTCGATTCAAATGGAGAATTGTTGGAGAAGATGCCAGAGGAACCATAACACTTCTTGATGGAAATCTTTTACTGCATTTCTGACTTGGTAGATTTTCATGTATGGAAATTCTGGATGAATTTTGATACTTCCAAGTGGGAATTGTCCATGCTGGGTAAGGACTTTTGCCTGATATTCCATTATCTACTAGTGATGAGACAGTTCGAGTGTTTTGTTTGTTATCAAGGATGGGAACTCTGGAGGGAAACTCGAACCCCGTTCTTGAAGGGATACATTGGATGCATCATGTGGACCAATGGAATGACGTAGAAAGAATCTTGCTTGTTTTTGGACTGTTGTGGTCATGAGAGCATGTCTGCAAGGACATTGTGAGTGCCCTGAATGTGTTTAACATCAAAGTTAAATTAAGAAAACCATGATGCCCAGCATAATAATTGAGGATGAGGTAACTGTTTCTGCTTAAACTGTAACATTTTAAGGACGGAACTCATATCTATTTCAACAAGAAAGTGGTGGCCAATGAGATGAAATTGAAACTTTTCAATTTCTCTTTTGATGGCAAGGATCTCTTTAAAAGTGGAGTGATAGTGGATTTCGGATTCAGAGAAGGAACCACTTTTGTAACCACAAACATTTCTTTTTCCTTCTTTTTCTTCAAAGAGGATGGCTACCCAATAGTAATCACTAGCATCTGTCTTTAGGATTCTTCTTCCTATGGGAATCTACAAGGGCGTTAGATTCTGAGCAATTTGCTTGACTTGTATCATAGATGTCGTTTGATCTATACCCCAAGGGGGAGGATTTTTCTTGAGCATGAGTTATAGTGGTCAGATGATTTTTGTAAGTCTAGGGATGAAGTCTGCCATAAAATTAATGATGCTCAAGACTTGTTGTTTCTTTGTAAGATTGTCATCTGGAAATTCTGCCAATTGTTTCCCAATGTGAGGTTGTAGTCAATATGTTCCTTCTTTGATGATCATTCCTAAGAAGTCGACTTTAGTGTTGACGAAAATACATTTCTTTTGAGAAATCATGATGCCATTTTTACAAAGAAGAAAATGCATCTGTTAGAGAAGGGAAAGATGTTCTTCCTTTGTTGAAGTGTAGAGGAGAAGATCATCTATGTAAATCAACATGGGGTTGGAAGATTTTAAGCATGGCTTTTTGGAAGATTGATGGGGCTGTCTTCAAACCAAATGGCATGATGGTCCAATGAAAATAGTGATTCAGAATACAAAATCCTATTTTGAATCTCTCTTCAGGACTTATTCCTAGCTGCCAAAAACCTGCTATTAAATCCACTTTGGAAAATACTTTGGCTTGAGCGAGATTAGAAAAGAAGGTATGAGTGTTAGGGATAGGGAACTTGTTATTTGTAAGGAAAAGATTAAGGGGGCAAAAATCAACCACTAACCTTAGCTTTTCTCTACGTCGTTCTAAGCGCTTACTGACTTAAAAGGCTTTGCAAGCCCAAATAGAGTCGGTTGGTTCTATTAGGCCTTGGGCTTGTAATTGGTTAAGTTCTTGTATTGCCAACTCATAATGTTTGGGGCTTATTCTGCGATGGCTTGCTTTTGTGGGACTGACGTCTTCATTCTTCTTAAAAGGAAGGGAGATGAAGAATTCTAGAGTGGTCCACAAGGGATCAGGACATTTGGCTAGGAGTTCTGAATGATTATTTGCTGCTAAGGTGGATAGCATGTGGATTTTAAGATCTTCTATGGATCTAAGGAATAAGAAGGATCTAACTTTACTCAAGAGTGAAAATAATTTTAAGTTTTGAACTGAAGCCCATCAGGTTTGAGAATAACCTTTTTCATGAAAAATTGGGCCAATAAGTCAAAACCTATTACAAGGTCTTTTCTTGGTAGTGTCGATCCAAGGAACTTATGGGAAAGCGTTAATCCTGCAAAGAACTCGAGGTGTACTATTTTTACTGATTAGCTCAGTGGAGAAGACCTCATTGTTTGCTGCTCGAAAATATTGTTTATGTGCATCCTAATATTCGAGACGGAGGGCAGTTAGGTTTAGAATTGAGGCTGGTGCTCCTGTATCAATAAGAGCTAGTAGGTTGACCAATTTATCAAACTTGGTTGTCTGTAAGATGACAGGAACTATCAAAATGATGATTTTGATATTTCATAAAGCGGTTGAATAGCATAGGAGTAATAAGAATCATAGTGATCTGAATGTTCTGAAAGGTCTTCATGATAACTCTGGCTAATAATGAACAAGTTATCTTTATTTTCCTATTCTTGTTCAGAAAAGAGTTCTTCGACGTCTTCATTAAAACAGGTAATTCTTGTAACTTGAGAGATTGTGTGAAAGCCCTTTTCTCTCTTCTTCTTTTGTGGGCATTGTTTAGCCTAGTGTCCCTTTTGGTTGCAAATGTAGCACCTGTTTGACTTTTTTGGTGTTTTCGTCTTTTTGAAAAATCTTCTTGTCTTTCTAGGCCAAGAGGATTGATGTGTTTTGAATCTACAAAAATGTCTCTTTTTCTTTGTTGAGCAATGGCATGACGAAGAATCTCCTTTGCACTTGATTTTAAGATCGGGTATGTCGCAGACTTTTCCAAGCCTTTTTCGAATTTTACCATACTCGGTGAAAAATTTGGAGCTATTACAAAGCTTTTGGAGTTGGTGAAGGACATATTGGAAAAGATTTCCAAGAAAAACTTGAGAGAGCGTCAATCCTTGTGGAGCAATATATATTAAGGTTTCTGACCCAAGTGGTTTTGGAAGTTGATTGAGATAAGCTTGTTTAAGATTCGAATCGTTTAGGCCTCCAATAATCATCATCATGACATACATAATGATTGCAACATCCTCCAAATAGTTAGTCGCCATCTGTCATCAGTGACTGAACAGTGAGATTGATGAAAATTTTTCAAATGTTAAAAAATTTATAATGTTGATTTTATTAAAAATCTATTTACATAAAAATTTGACAAAATGAGTAAAGTAATTTATAAATTTTGATAATTATATTTTATAAATTTTTAATTTAAAAATACAATTTAATCCAAAATAAAAATAGTGCAATGTTAAGATTGTCAAACATAACATAAATGTTTTGTACAGTATTATTTGGAACAATATTATAAAATATAACGTATTATATATAATACAATCCAATATAACGTACCAACGAACCCTTACAACATTATTAATATTAGATTTTCCAACAAAAGATTGTGTACTCTGACATGAATGTCAACCAATATGGGATAGTATTTCATAATTATTATATAATTATTTATGTGATTTTCTCACAGTTCTCCTTAATAATTAAAAAATAGTGATATACATCCCAAATTCTCTTAAATAATTAAAGAGTAGTCATATACATCCCAAATTCTCTTAAATAATTAAAAAGTAGTCATAAACATTGTAAAACTTATCCCAAAATCATAGGTCCTAAATAACATGATATAAAATTAAAACTACTATATCATATTGTATTATTGATGGCATCGTCATACCATCCACTTGGTCAGTCAATATTAAATATACATAATTTGTGATATAATTTAAAAAGAGTATCATTTTTCATAATTAAATAGTAATACACACCTAATTGATATGACATAAAATTAAAATTTTTATATAATTTATTATATTATCGCACCATCTACTTGATAAACCAATATTAAATACATATCATTTAAAAATCTTTTACAAAATTATATATTGACACAACTTAAAAATGTTCCAATTTCTAGAGCAACAAAAACTAGCTTTTGAAAATCCTTTATGAAATTGATTATCTTATAAAAAGCTTGAGATACAATCACTTAAAAAGTTGTGGAAATACAAGTTAGCCCTTAGTAAGATTACTATAGTAAATTAAACTTCTAGATCTAATTGATGGCTTAGCTTATTACAATAACCAAATAACCAAATGTTTGGTACAGGTCTAACGACGCCTATGAACAGTGTCATGCACATATCTAACGTGAATTATAGCGCATTTTAGAACATATTTACAAATTAATGTCATCTTACATTGAACGATATTTCACATTTGTATACATAAAAAATAATAGAAAAAAGTATATTAAAAAACAATGAAAACACCCAACTGAGTTGAGAGGAAAGTATTCAGTTTCAGTCGTAGTGTAATCATCATCTAAATAGGTGGCCGTAGTGTAATCATCATCTAAATAGGTGGCTCATACATCTTATCTTTATGAGCTTTTGCTTTCTCAATAGACTCCATGGCTGCTTCAAATGATTTCTGGAATGAAAAAGCCAAAAACTTATGTAAGAAAAGTGAGCATGCAAAATATTGAAGAGCTAAAGCCATCAACCAGAGTTGGGTGGTTTTTTCTGCAGAACTATTTGATAATAAGGACACAAAAGTCATTAGGAGACCTTTAAAGGCCGAAACTTACTCCAGAATTATTCATTCTCCATATTTCCTCCCTGCCCTTGTCAATTACATATATTCCACAAAATAAAGCGCTGCAAAGAATGAAAACAAATAAATAAAATCACAGTGACAGAGCAATTCTCAAAATATAAATTAAAAAAAAAAAACCAATGCAATAGTAGAAAATACATGGAAATCAAATTAACATTCTACATAATTGAACAGTATAAGAAAGAGATAAGATATTTATCAGTCTAGAAAGCACTAAAAAGACCAAATTTCATGTCACTGCAAACTTCAATCACATTTTGTTAGGAGCAGATTTCAAACATGAAGGAAAAAATCTAGATGCGATGCAATTGGCGGAAAATTCACAGAAACTAAAAATACTAAATCGTGGCACAAGGATGTTTTTGCCACTCTTAAGCAAATAAGAATGAAATTTGGATAAATTTTGCCTTACAATCTCAAACTTAGACCAATCTTGTGACCAGGTCTACAGATCTAGAGAAATGAACTACCTATTAAACTAAAGCCAAGCTGAGAAACACTTTACTATCACAAAATTCAGCAAATCCATGAAATGGGGAATAAAGACCTCCATTTCATATCCTATTTACAAATCAAAATTTTCATGCAAAAAACATAAGATCTACAAAGAGGCTTACTTCTCAAGAGTTCTGAGCTGTCCTCTTTCTATAACTTCACGAAATTGGCTAAGATTAGAGTCCTCCCCACAGTATGCTTTTTCCCCATAAGGACAAGACGTACTCCCTAGACTACTAAAAATTCTTATGATCCTCTCAATCAATTAGACCTAAGTGTAGCCATAACTGCTCTTTCCCGTAACACAAGTAGCTTCCTTTTTACCTCCAAAAGGAGAATCTTTGTATGAAAAACAAAGAGAGAGGGCTTGCCCAGAAAAGATTAAAATCTGAAACAAATTAAGCCAAGCTGCATGATAATAGAGCACTGTAGGAAAAGGTGGTAAGCACTTTATAAGTCTTTATTGGACATGAGGTCTTTATTGCACACACATACACCAATTCAGTGACAAACACATCCTTGGCCCTCTTCATTGAAGTAGGTCATTAGAGTTATCTTCTTAAAGCAATAGACCACAGCAGACCACTTTGCCTGAGCCTTTGACCTTCCAAATCAGCTTATAGGGTTCAGGTAAGAGAATGCTGTAGTCATCAATGAGGCTATCTCAGAAAGATTTAGGTATGTTATTCGTCTAAAATCTGAAAAGGTATAAATGAGGCCATAGTTTGAATAGGTCTGAATGATATGTCAGCTTTTTCTTCCTATTGAAGATTCTGCCGATTTAATAGTGAAGATCTTGGAAATCTTACCTTAATTACTTAAGATTGGTCCTTCAAATCATACATTAATTAATTGAGATTGAACTTTCCAAATTTTTTATTGATTTATTTTTAATTTTTAATTTTTATTTGCGATTTGCTTTCTTGTCTAAATAGTTTTCTTTCCTGACCTAGGTGCCCATCCTTTCCTATAAATATAAACTTTTTCTCGTTCGTGAAATAGAACTTTGTAGAGTATTTTCTCCATGATATCGGAGCCATCTAGGGTTTTGGAGTATCTCTTCCAAATTCTTTTTCATGCCTTCGTCGTTTGGCTTTCTTTCCTTTGGCTTTCATTGCCAGTCACTGAAACTGACCTTTATTATTAGTTGTTTGCTGCCCAGCCTTAGTCCACAAGATTCTTAAATCTTGAAAGCAGTAGCAGGGAGAGGACTTCTTTTTCAAAAAACTGGGAGATTAGAATGTGAAGCCTATACAAATGTTGATTAGGTAGGCTCTATTATAGATCAAAGATCCACTAGTGGATATTGTACATTTTTGGAAGGGAATCCTATTACCTGGCAAAGTCAGAAATAAACCATGGTGGCCAGATGTAGTGCAGGACTGGGTTCAAAGCAATGGCTCAGCGAATTTGTAAGCTTTAATGGCTAAAGATTACTTTATCCGATTTGGGGATAAAATTGGAAGGTCCAATAAAGCTATATTGTGACAATAAATCTGCCATAAGCATTGCTCACAATCTCATTCTTCACTGCTCACGATCAAACCAAACATGTGGAGATTGACAAAAATTTAACTAAAGATAAGATAGAAAGTGAAGATTCGTATCCCCTATATCCCAAGTAGTCAACAAATAGATCATATTTTGTTCAAAGGGTTACAAAGCTCTAAATTTCAATCTATCCTTACCACCTAGCTTGAGGGGGAGTGTTAAAGATTTGCCCAATTAATTATAAAGGTCTTTTAAATCGTACCGTAATTACTTTAGATTGATCTTTTAGATCCTACCTTATTTAATTTAGACTAACTTTCCTAATTATGTATAGATTTGTTTTTAAATTTTTTTATTGTGATTTGTTTTTCACACAGTTTTCTTATAACCAAGGCGCTTTACCTATAAATAGATTTTTTTTCTCATTCATGAAATATAACTTTGCGGAGTATTTTTTTCCTTCACTTCTAACCATTTAAATATAAATTCAACAATTATAAGCATATGTAGAAATCAAATAAACTAACTGATTAAAACTTCCATGATCCAAATTTGAGTATTTTACTATTCAATCAATAACAACGATGGAGTCCATGCTCAATTCAAATTACATTTTATATCCACAGATCCTTTGACCCTTTCCTTGTTAACCAAGGTCTAATCTATAGCCTACTTTCATACCCTATAAACTTGTTAGCCGAGAAACAAGTGGTATATAAGCATATCCCAAACAGGTGGACAGAAATGAATTTGAACCATGACCTCAATGATGAGATGGAGGCTCTTTACCATACCCCAAACTTTGGGGGTGCTAGATTCATTCTCCACATCCACTTTCAGCTTAAAATCCACAGATTAGGAGAATGAGCAGCTGAAGCTTCACTTGAGATGAAATAGTTAAAGCAAGAAATAGAATTAGGGAAGAATCGTTACACTCACAAGCAATGTGTAACTTGCTACAACTATAACAAGTAATCTCTGCTTTGTCCTTGTTTTGACTGCCTCTTTTGCCACTTTTGCACTTAAAACTAGCTTGCGATTTGATTCTTTGCATTGAGATCATTGGCTGAACTTAGCAACATAAATGAAAACATCTGCTTTAGTAGCCTCTAGAGGTTTAGCTCTATACTTCAGATAGACATGATTAGCATCAAAAGTCTCGACATTCTCATTATGTGTCATGTGTCACTTCATGTGCCCAAGGGTGTGAAGGGAGCAAATGACTACCTGAATTTGTTGTTCATCAATCAAATGGCGACTCGCAACTCCATGATCACAAATCAAGGTTGACATCACTCTTAAAACATTCTTTCATTAAATGATTTGGCTTTCTTTAGTAATGATCAAATTTGTTAACCCGCAAGCTTGACCAAAGAAATGACTATTTTTTTTTCCTTAATGAATTCCTGCAACTTTTTTTTTATTTTAAATTTTTTTATTTATAAGAAACTATAAGTACTATATTAATGTAAAGTAGACACTAACAAAGCGGACTTGTTGACCACTAAGAATGCCAAAAAAATAGAATCTAGGGAAGGGCATCCACCCTATACATAGACAATAACAAGAACACATAATCCTTCCCTAAACCACCACTACGTATACAAAATTCATCCCAAAACACTTTCTCAATTAAGATGAATGAAAAAAGGAGAAGACTCTTCAAAATCTTTCATAGTTGAAGCCCGCAAGGAAGCATATAACTCTCCCCCACAAGCACCCACTGTCTTCTTTTTTCTCCACAAATATTCAATTGCTTCTCTCTTGCCATAACACCCAAAAAATTGCAAGAACAACACATTTCCATAGAGTCTTTGCTTTTATCCCTTCCCCAAAAGCAAACAAACTCCCTGTAAGAAGTGAACAACAAGAACTTGGACAAACCTAGGCTATTTTAGCTCTTTTCCAAAGTCTATCCCATAAATAAGAAGCAACTAAGTAGTGAAGAAAAAAGCATCGGATGTCTCATCCCAATTCTTGCACACGACACCACAAGAGGGTGAAAGACACAATTAGGATATCTTCTTTGGATTATGATAGATTTTTAGGAATTTTTTTAAGAAAATTTATTCAAATAGGAGAAGCTTGTATTTACAGAAAGGCATTCGAGAGGCCTAGCTCTCTCCCGAAGGAAACAAACTACAAAAACTCTCCTCCCCAGTTCTCCTTTATTCTATTTCCTAAGTAACAGAATTTTAACAAACTCGCATTCTATCTATTACTTTTCGTAATGGTATTATTTTCCTTTCCCACAGCACAACTAATTCCCTTAATTCCCTCTCTTAGGTCGTCTAGTGTAAGTGAACTTAATGGGTGGTCTATCAATACCCCCCTGGCCCAAAATTCACCTTGTCCTCAAGGTGAAAATCTGGAAATTGATTATTAATCAACTCATAAGGTTCCCAAGAAGCTTCAAGACTAAAACTTCAAAAGCATGAGAATCATACTAGTTTCCCAAGCCTTACTCCCAAAACCGCTTCTGGTTCTAACAAGAATTCCAACCTTACAGTCAATTGTGGAGGAAGTTGTGTTAACACTTAAGAATCTCCAAAAGCTCGGTGAAGTTGGGAGACATGGAACATAGGATGAATGGAAGCTGTCTCAAGTAGTTTTAGCTTCTATGCCAACTTGCCTACTTTAGCTAACACTCATAAGGTCCACAAAAACAAGGAGCAAGTTTGGCATTGCCAATGATGCCAAAAATGTCCTTCAATACAAACGCAACTTAAGATACACGTTCTCTCCTACTTCAAATTGCATATCACAGTGGTGTTTACCCGCTAAGGTCTTCATTTTTTGTTAAGCCCAGTCAAGCTACATCTTTAGCTCATCCAGCATAGCATCCCACTCTTGAAGTTGTTGTTCTATAGAGGAGATGACTGTGGTACCAGATTCATAGCGCAACAATGGAGGATAACGACCATAAAGGATGCGAAAGGGAGTCAACTTTTTTGCCGTATGAAAGGAGGTGTTATACCAATATTTTGCCCAAGACACCTAGCGAGACCATTTTCATGGCTTGGTATTGGCAAAACAATGCAAAAAAGTTTCCACACAACGATTGACAACTTCAGATTGGCCATCCGTTTGTGGATGATAATCTATACTTCTTTTGAGCTTTATTCCTTGTAATTTGAACAGTTCTTCCCAAAATGTGCTCATGAAAATCTTGTCCTGATTCAAAAAAATGGATTTGGGAATGCCATGGAGGCATACCACTTCTTGAAAGAACATCATAGCCACGGATGGGGCAGTAAATGGATGCTTGAAGCCAATGAAGTGATCATACTTAGTCCGTCCACAACTACCAAGATAGTATCCACACCATCGGACTTAGGTAAACCCTCCACAAAATCCATGGTTAAGTCATCCCAAACTTGTTTCGGAATTGGAAGGGCTGCAAAAAGCCTGCAGAAGATGATGCCAAGTATTTATTCCATTGGCATGTGGAACAATTGGGTATATACATTTCGATGCCTCTCTTCATGCCTTCCCAATACAAATTAGATGTGATCCTCTTATAAGTTTCCAGGAAACCAGAATGACCTCCTATATAGCTGTCACGAAACTCATGTAACACCAAAGGAATTAGCGAATAACCCTTAGGTAGCACGAATCGATTTTTAAAGAGAAGCTAACATTGCACCAAAGAATAAAAAGGCCTAGAATTAGAATTCTGCTGGAAGGCATCCACAATCTGCATATATTTAGGGTTCAAAGCTACTTGAGTTTTAATGTCTTGAAATTAAATCACTCGGGGCACTATCAAAGCCATTATAGAGGCAGGTAATTCTCTACTAGATAAGGCATTAACAGCCTTATTTTCAAGGCCAAGGCGATAAACAATCTGAAAATCATACCCTATTAGCTTGGTAAGCCATTTTTTATGTTCCATATACACCAACCTCTACTCCATCAGTAACTTCAAACTTTTCTGATCCGTTTTAATTATTAATTTTCTGCTCAATAGACAGTGCCTACACTTTTGAACGCAAACACTATAGCCATGAGCTTGCGTTCATAAATAGTAACCTCTTTGTGGAAGACATGACTATAATAACCAATGGGGCGATCTTGTTGCAACCAAATAGCGCCCAATCCATGTCCTAAGGCATCTATTTTCACCACAAAAGGCTGTGAAAAATCAGGTAATGCCAAAACCAGAACTTGGGTCATAGCCTGTTTAAGTTTGTAGAATGTTGTTTCTGTCTCCTCATCCCATGAAAAACAATGCTTTCTTAACCTATAAGTCAAAGGTCTTGCTATGGTTCCATATCCTTGAACAAAACATCGATAATAGCCAATAAGCCCTAAAAATCCCTTTAATTACTTTAGAGATTTTGGACTTGGCCACTGTAAAATAGCTTTCCCTTTACACTCATCAGCAACTACACCATCATTGGAAATAATTTGGCAAAGGTACTCCAATTTACATTCGCCAAATAAGCACTTCGTCTCATTAGCAAACAATTTGTAGCCAACACATTAAATATCCTACCCAGATGCTCTACGCGATCCTCCAATGATTTGCTGTAAACCAAAATATCATCAAAAAATACCCAAACGAACTTCCACAAATATTCCTTGAAAACCTCATTCATTAAGGCCTAAAAGGTGGTAGGAGCATTAGTCAGCCCGAAAGGCATGACTAGAAACTCATAATGGTCTTCATGCACAGCTTTTGGGGCATTCTCTGGTCGCCCTCGAATTTAACGATAGCCAAACTTCAAATCCAATTTTGAAACAATTTTGCCCCATGCAATTCATCAATAGCAGGAATAGAGAATTTATCAGGTACAATTATCTTGTTGAGAGCTGTGTAATCTACACAAAACCTCCAACTCCATCCCTCTTTTTAACCAACAAGAGAGGGCTAGAAAAGGGACTGCAACTTGGTTGAATTATGCCCACTGCCAAAATTTCATTGACCAATTTTTCAATTTAATTTTTTTGAATGTGGGGATACCTATAAGGTCGTACACTCATAGGTGAAGTATTGGGTTGAAGAGTAATAGCATGATCTCTTGTTCTATGGGAGCATTTCACCTTACCATTGAAAAACCTATTTATACTGCTACAACACCTTGATAATTGGACTAGGAATAGCCTTCTGGTTGGGTTCTGTATCCATGTCCATAGCTACCAATTCTAGCAATACCCCTTCTCTGTCCCTTAAAAGCTCTCACCAAAGTTTTGAGAGAAACAGTGACTTACTCAAGCCCGGATCTCCTTGCAAAGTAACTTTCACACCTCCTATATTGAACATCATAGTAAGTACTTTCCAATTCACCTGCGTGTTTTCCAAAGTTGCTAACCATTGCATCCCTAGGATCACATCTAAGCTTCCTAACTACAGAGTCAGGAAATCTCCTACAATTTCGACATTCTGCAATGACAAGACAACTCTATAAATTCCTTCTCTTCTAACTGCCATCCCTAGGATCACATCTAAGCTTCCTAACTACAGAGTCAGGAAATCTCCTACAATTTCGACATTCTGCAATGTCAAGAGGGCATTTTATTAAAAGAATTAATAAGGACCTAAATTAATTCTAATACAGTAAACTCATTACTAAAGCCCATCATTAGGCCCGTTATTTAGGTCCACAACGACCCATTTAGATTTCTATATAAAACCCTCTTGATCTTTGTTTAAGGTATGCACATTTATCTAAACTCCCTCTCTAAATTTCCTTTGCTTTTAAGAACTTCTCTCTCTAAGAAATTCTTTTATAAAATTCCAGCGTGCCGAAAACTAACTTGAATGTCAGAGGGTTCTTGCCGCACCACCGCCAACGCCCCTTGACCTTTTTCTTTGATCTCAAGACCCATACTCGACATTCCGCTAGAGCTTCGTCCCGCTTTCTGCCCATTCAAAAATCGTGCATCAACACCCATAACTACTAATGCCCACTCTAGGAATAATCAATTCCCTCACCAAATTCACCAAATGAAGTTATGAGTTGCACAACAGTCAATCAATACAATCACTTCATGGTTAGCAGTCCTACCTTTGATCTTCATGGCTTTAGGTGAAGTCAATCCTACGACATAGGTGATTGAAAGCTCCACCGTGTCCCTTATTCCCATCTCCTCTCTTGAGTCAGCTTCAATATCCCTACCTTATTCAACGACTTTGTTTCATCACTTACAACAAACACTTGAAGCCCCTTCTTTTTGCATCTATGGCCCGACGAGTATTTCTCATGGCAACAGTAACACAACCTTTTTTTTTAATCAAATATTCGCTTGAAAGAAGATTCAAAGTTCAGAGCTGCAGCTTGTTGCATCGTTTAAAAATTTCTTGTAAGTGGAGAAATTGGAATTTTCTAGCTAAAGGCCATGGAATTGGGTGAGCTTTTGCTGAAGGCCTGACTAGAGATACCCTTGGCCTGTTTCAACAGCTAATTATAGTCCTCCACCCTTTGGGCCAAATCAATAATCCAGCCCAGCCCACTAGGCTGAATCATGGGCATTTCATCCCTCATTTTCGGCTTCATGCCATTGACGAAACTTCCTTCCAAAACCAACTCTGACATGTCAATAAATGGGGCAACTAACATCTCAAACTGCCGCCAATAATCTCTCACCGTCCCATCTTGTCAAAGTGTCAGGAACTGCTCGCAAAATGTTCCCTCTTGAGATGATCGGTTCAATATCAACATCTTCAACTCCTTCCAATCTCGCACTGGTTGGTGTCGATCTTCCCATTGAAACCACGCTAACGCCTCCCCTTCCAAACAAACCACGGCTGCTTCCATCTTCTCCCTAAGGGTCAAATGATTCAAGGTGAAATACCTCTCCTCCCTAAAAATCCATCCATTTAGGTCAACTTCGTAAAAAACCAGCATCTCCAAACGCATCATCCAACCATCAAACCTCCAATCAATACTATGGGAGTTGTCGCAGCTACCCTCCCCCTTCACATGCTCAGTATACGATTTTCCCATGGTGAAAAGGGGTGTCTCCTCTGGAGTCCGAGATGGCTCGATGGTTGTGTTTAAACCCAAAGGAGACCCCTCCAATTGCTGCACCAACCGATCTACCTTGTTCAATACTGTCAACTTCTCTATAATCGTGGCTAAACTCTTCTCTAAAACCAGAACTGTCAGAGATCACCTTTCACCGATTCCAGCTCCTTTTTCAATTCACCATGTACTAGTTTCACCCTCTCCTCCACTGAATCTTGACAAGTTGTAGAGGTCTTCTTCCCATCCATACCCAGGTGAGCGCTCAAATACCACTTTTGATAGATTTTTAGGAATTTTTTCGAGAAAATTTATTCAAATAGGAGAAGCTTGTATTTACAAAATATTGCTAGGCATTCGAGAGGCGTAGCTCTCTCCCAGAGGAAACAAAATACACAAATTTGCTCTCTCTCCCCTATGTTTCTTCTTTATTCTATTTCCTAAAGTAATAGAATTTTAACAAACTCAGTCTCTCTTACTTTTCCTAACTGTATTATTTTCCTTTCCCTTAGCACAACTAATTCCCTTAATTCTCTCTTTTGGCTCGTCTAGTGTAAGTGAACCTAATGGGTAGTCTATCAGATTACTTCTCCAGTATTAATTTTTCCATGGGCTAAAGGCCACCAAAATACTTGGATTTTAGGATGAACTTTAGCCTTCCATATTCGAAAGCCTCTCTGTCAAGGCTTCCCATTAAGAGTCAATAATCAATCCCTCAAGATAAAACTTATAAGAATGACTTCTAGAGCTCTTTCTCATCCATACTCTTTCATCATTTCTCATCTCATCAAAATACACATACCATCTCCATGAGGGTTGCATATTCTGGAATTATTCAATCCTTCAAATTCCTCTTCAAATTGAAATTCCAATTCCAATCATTTGAAGAGGGTAACACGCAAGAACGGATTTTGGCATTTTTATTGGGGCACAATCTATAAAAGTAAGGGAAGCTCTCCGTCGAAGGGGCTATCTGCTAACCATTTATCCTCCCAAAACTGAATATTCTTCCCATCTCCCACTTTAAACAAGATATGAGAAAGAAAGAAAAGAAATTCTTTTGATATTGCTTTCCACAGACTTCCACAGGTTCCAAAAATTAGCCATTTTTGTATCCCAGCCATTTGGGTGTAAATCATACAGAGTTTTAATTACCCTATACCAAAGAGAGTCTTTCTCAAGCGGCAATCTCCAAAGCCATTTGGCTAATAAAGCCCTATTTTTGTTCACCAAGTTCTCAAGTCCTAGCCCTCCTTTACTCTAGGGCCTAGTCACAATATCCTACCTTATAAGATGGGAGCCTTTGCTTTCATCGTATCCATCCCACAAGAAATTTCCCATCAATCTTTCATGTGTTTGGCAATTATATAAGGAATTTTAAAAACGGAAAGTAAATAAATTGGTAAAGCTGATAGGACGGAGTGAACCTTTGGCAATGAATTCTCACCCTTGTCAATCAAATTTTTTTTGCATATTGCTTAACATAGCAAGATACATGGTACAATAGTTGTTTCCTAATTCTAATAAGCCAAAAGTTCGTGATGATGCTAGTAATATTGCTCTCTTGTGGTGTAAACATGACATTGTTAAGGGTTTCCAAGCTTCTTCCTCACTTCGAACATATCGCATCTTTCAACACTAAATAGCATAATTGTCGTCATTCTTTCTCTACCCTTATTTTACCATGAGCACTTCATTTTAATTAAATATAAGATCAGAGATTTTGATTAGTCGAACACCTTTAAAATTAAAAGTAAAAAATCTTTGTGTGGGAAATAAAAAATAAAAATAAAAAGAGGTAATAGAAGGAAATAGATGTATTGTCCAACTCTAATGGTACGTTGAGCATCAAAATCAAATAAAAATATTCAAAGATAATGTTCATAGAGAATTTTATGAAGTTACCATCTATTCCTATAAAAATATTTATCATCAGTTTTCAATAAAAACGAAAAACAAAAAATAACTAATATCAGATCATTGATATTCAATTACCTTTAGATTTCTAACCTAAAAGAAACGGGCCTTTGCTGAAAAATCATCCGACCTCTCAAGAGTCCCTTTATCAACCCTCAAACCAAGGAGTAAGATATCTCAATCACATCAAGAAAGTCAACACTCTCTTTCCCTTATCTATGTTGAAATCTCAAATCTTAACCCTACTCGGAGGAAAAAGAGACCATCAAGCTAGCAATTACAGAATTATGCCTAATCTAAATTGCATAACCATCAGACAATGCATTTGCCTCCTAAAACCTGATTATTTTCGCACCAAAAATTATACTTACATATAACAAAAACAAAACCCTAATTTAAAAAGGTCCAATGACATTGAAAAGAGCTCTAACTACACCGGAATCGTATTCAATGATGTGCATACAATTCTTGCAACTTATGACTTAAGTGCAAAAAAGAATTATCCTCTACAAAACCTCAACATCTGCATGCCTAATTGACAAATTCTATTAACTAATTTAGCACCCCTAATTCCAGTTAAAAATAACCATATGCACAGACGAAGCTACGTAGGGCCAAGGGGCGATCGCCCCTTGTGAAATTCAGTCGCCCCTTGTGAAATTCAAAAAATTTTTGACAAATAATATCAATTATACCCCTATATGTTTAGATATGTTCTAAAGTTTCCCTACATACTTAATGAAATCAAACCAAACACCCTTATATAATTAGAAATTTTCCCAAAGAAAAAAAGACCCATATGATTATTAAAATCAAATTCACCTTTTTGATTTACTTTCTTCTTATGTTGGTCATATCTCTTTAATCCCAAGAATACTCAAAATAGTTTGTGTCCTAAATTTATATCTCTCCCACTCTCGAATCTTCATTTAAACAAAATTATGAACCCAAAAATCAAATATTATTCAGTTTTTAATTAAAATAATTATAATTGCTAATACAAAAATCAATATTCAATTTTTAACATTTAAAAGGGTAACTTCAGTATTTGTAAACTTTATTTTTTATTTTTAATTACGTTTTGCTTCAAAGTCATGCTTTTATATTGTATGATTAAGCATCTAACACCAAATTGTTATATTATAACATCTTCATGATATTGCACATAATATTTCTTACAATTAAAGTATTATAGGAAACATTATAAGTGCATATGAATTTTTTGGTGTTTGATTTTATTGAAAGTTTAATTTATTGTTGTTTTTATATGCTTTATGATGGTATAAATTTGCCCTTCCTAGACTCAATTTCCGGCTACGTCCCTGACCATATGGTCTCTCTCTCCTTCCCCAATAGAATAAACTTTTCCAACCTCTTCAAATAAATACATAAAATACCTGGATGAATGAATAAGGGCGAAAATCCTAAAAGAATCAAGAAAATAAATAAATTGTGAATTCTGCCAATAAAGACAAGATTAAAACTTGTAACCTCTTAACAATGTATTAAAAAAAAATCATCAAAATCTGGAAGTATTTGGAATTTTAAAAAAATTATTTAAAAATTAGTCCATATAGATTTCTGAAATACTAACCCAGCAAAGGCAGAATTGAGAAGAAAAGCACGAATGGTCAAAAACCGGAGCATCATCTCCAACTTGGAGACGAACCCATCACCATATCCATAGTTGGAAGAAGAGGCAGAGCGTGTACAAGAGTAACCATATCCATATCCTCCAGCTCTGCTTCTGGTGTAACTGTTCTTATTGATATCGTAGTTGGAGCGCTTTCGATCGTCACTGAGTACCTCGTAGGCCTCGGAAAGCTGTTTGAATCTGAGGGTTGCGTCGTCTCTCAAGGCCTTTGGAGATTGGGAATGCTTGTCTGGATGATATTTCAGTGCCAGTTTCCTGAATGCTTCCTTGATTTCCTCTCTGCTTGCATTTCTGTTTAAACCCAATACTTCGTAGTGATTCTGATCCATCCTTATGCTTAAATCTTCTTCCTTCTCCTCATTTATACTGCTCTCCCCGATTCAACTGCAACCAAATCGTGGCTCTTACGTGTCCACTTCTTTCCGGTTTGGGCCAAGTAATAGGCCCCATCTCATAGCTGCAGTTGAAAGACCAGTTATGAGTACAAGGGTAATTTAGTTAATTCAAAGGGAGAAAAATAATAAAATAATATAAACATTGGGTAATTCTATGATTAGGATACTGAGGAAAAAATGGAACATTAATAATGAGACGAAAATAAACCGTACTATTAAATCAATGGTCCATATTAATTAAAATAAAATTAAGAAATTTGAAAGTTTAATGGTTAAATAAGCATTATTTGATTTGAACACATTGCTTTTAAGTGATTTAAAATTATGGTTATCCCTTTAAATTAAAAATCTATAAATTACATTAGATGAAGTCTATCTTTGTATCCATCTATAAAATAATAATTTTGATTAAATTTATTTATTTTATATTAAAGTTTGTATTTAGTCCATCTATGATTCCCTCAATAACATTATACATTTTACGAAGTTTACATTACATAAAAGTCCACCTTTATGTCCATCTATTAAATAATGATTTTGATTGAATTTATCTTGTTTACATGGAAGTCTATTTTGAGTCCATCAATGTGTCCTTTCCTAAGAGAGGTTCTTTTTTTAATTTTTTGTGGAAGTTAGACTAAAATGGAAATCCATATTTATGTCCATCGAATTAAAAAGTAAAATAAAAATAAAAATTTTGCTTCCCACCATTTGAACCCATTGAAACATAAGTCAAATTGAAAAGGTGTGTCTCACCAATTTATCCTATAAAACCTTAATTTAGAATTTAATATCATTTTCCAACATTTGAATAATTGAAAACTTAAATTAATTTTAAGAATTGGTTTCCTACCATTTGAATATATTAAATAAAAAAATAAATTTAACAAGTGTTTCCTACCACTTTGTCCTATGAAACCTTATATAATAATTAAAAATGCATTTCCTAGCACTTGAACATATGCAAAGAGTTATATCGGTTAACCTATAATCACTTAAATCTATGAAACTTCTTACATTAGTAAATGGGATAATATCATAGACCTTCCCTACCTTCAGGCTTTATTTTATTAATAAAGGCCTTTTGCATTTTTTTATAAATTTAGTTCTTAGGTTTTGGAAAATATATCACAGATCTCCCTTCCATTAAAATCACCGTTAGATGACATCATCTTTCAGTCCAAATATTCTGTAATTACTTAAACGCCCTTTGAAAAATTTCTAAATTAAATAATTTCAATTAAAAATGAAACAAAAAATTTAAAACACCCCCAAAACAAATTAAATTACAAACACCCACCCTAAAAATATCCAGTCACCACCACCACAAACCTAAAATCCAAACTAACACCTCACCATCAATATCCAACAACCTAGAAACACAAAAACGCCAACTCATTTAAAAAAAATGATTTCCACAGGTGATGCACCACCACCTCCATTGATGCACCACCACCTCCATTGATGCACCATTTAGAGAACTTCTCTGTTGCAACTTTTGATTTGCCATAAACATTCACAGGAACAATTTCATCATTACAACAGAATACACTATACGGCGGTTATACGGCGGTTTCCGTCTGCCGTAAAAGCAACCGCAGTAAAAGGATTTACGGCGGTTTTTGTCCGCCGTAAAAAACTTTATACGGCGGTTTCCATGTTCGACGTAAAAAAAGCACAACGAAATTGGGTTTGCATTTGTCACACCCTTTTACGGCGGTTTAAAACCGCCGTATATAAATTTCTTGCGTCGAACATTTTAACCGCCGTAAAAAGTTTTTTTGTCGAAGTTTTGAACCGCCGCATAAAAAGTTTTTACGTCGAACGGCTTGACCGCCGTAAAAAAGTTTTTTTCGTCGAAAATAGGACCGCCGTATAAAAAGTTTTTACGTCGAACATTTAAACCGCCGTAAAAATGTTTGCTACGATTTTTATTTGCGACGGTCATGAAACCGCCGTAAAAAGCCTTTTTATTTACGACAACAGTGTGTTTTTATTTAATCCACACCTGCTTTTCACAAATTCAGTTCAGCTGCCTCAAAAAATTGTATTCCATAACATTTCAATAATTATGTGCATTCAATATTAATATAAAGGCAATTCAGAATATAAAAGCATCTCATATAAGTGGTTTTAAACATATTGTAATAAACAAATCAAATGTAACTGTATCATAATTTACATAGTTTAACACATCTAATAATAAGCAAATGGTTAAACATCTCTAAGAGTTCATCAAACTCCACATAAGTGCAAACCAAAAAACTTGAACTTACCTGCAAGAATAAATTTGTAACTTAGATAATATTCATTTAATATGATTATTTAATTTTGAACAAATATGATTGTTTATACGTACTCATGTTCCTCATCTGATGGGTCACGTGTGATATTATTTGTTCCATGACTATCAAGGTGAAAACGACTTTGATGTCCACTTGAAGCATCTGGAACCTATTTAGAAAAAAGAATACCAAACGCAAGTTAAAATATGAATCATTCAAAACTTTCAACTTTTATGGAAATATGTGAATACCGATCTGTTTGCATGCCGCTGTGCAAATTCTGGAAACGTCTCCTGTAGAAAGGAAAGGACTTCAGCATGTGTCATCTTCAAGTTGTTGTATTCTTCCTGCAAGTTGTTGTGAGCAGTATTCAAATTGTTGTGTGCTTGCTGTAAGGCACTAAACTGCTCCCTCAATTGATTATCAGATGAGCTGCTGCATCCGTGAATGTCAATGGGAGATGGACCATAACTGTATGTCCGAGCATAGCTACGATGATCAGGTCCCATTACGTTTCCAAATACCTCTTCTCTCACTTCTTGAGTTTGTTGCTCTTGTGTAAATTGAGACAAACCCTCATTAAATTGACTCTACAAAATTATGAAAACAAACAACAAGTTAAAGAAGATAAAACAATAAGCAAAGTAAATTCGTACATACTAGATGAATATATGTTCAAAGAAAAGTAGAACTTACTATTATTTCTGCACTTTCACTATCACCTATTTCTCCATTACTTTTTGTTCTAGTTTTGATGAAGACACTAATACGATCAGTTTGTTTGCCCTTTCTTATCATCTAACCAAAAAAAAAAACACAAATATAAAGCTGTATCACGATGTACAAGTACTTACAAAATGAAGTTACTTATCAAAAACATCATAAAAAATAAAAACATCCCATTTCTAAGCAATAAATGGTAACATAATAGAAAGACAACTACTTCCTTCATATCTCAATAGAAGTAGCATTTTCATAACTAATAAAAAATAGCATGTAGATAAAGACGTATTCATAGTTATGCAAAACTTACCTCTTCCCGCTTCTGGGCAAACGACGTACGACCTGTGCGATGAAGTGCAACTTGTTGTGCACGGTTTATCTTATTCTTCTCTGCAACTTCCTATAATATAAACAATTTCAAAAGTATAAGTATTACAGAATTTATAACTACTTACAAATAACTATTTGGGTATATATATCATGTGTTGAGTTAGACATATACTTTGGCTTCTCCCGTCCCCCAATAAGCTACAAGAATAGGCCACTGGTCCGAGTTAACTCTAGGAGGAGTGAAAGCTAACCGATCCTCATCTGTATCAAATTTCTTGTAATACTCTCTCTTGACACGAGCTTTCCAATCCCTCCAAAGATTCCCAACTGCTTTTAGACAATGAACTCTATACTCGTCAGGAACATCTGTATTATCCTACAACCACAAATCATAATAGATTAATATAGATACCAAAAAATATGTTATAACCCAAGAATTTCATATAAATTACTCACCTTTACTTCTTTCCAAATGTCATCTAAAAGATGTTGTGGCATGTTTTGCCATCGCGGACAAGTCAGCGGAGCCATGTTGCCATTCTTTGCTATGATTCCAAGTTGGGAGGTAAATTTATCTTTGTTTGCATTTATTGGTTGCCACTGAGAGTTAAACTCTACATGCAACCTTTGCCCTGTTCCCCACTCCCGAATAGTGCGAGCTAATCCACGACCTTTTACAACCTTTGACGTACCACCATCATCTGAAAAACAAATAAACAAATGAGAAAACAACTTTACATATTAATTAGTAAAGAAATGTTATTTATGTAGATACCTTGCTCTCCATTATTTGTCTGAGTTTGAGAAGATGTCGATTGATAGGTGTCTAATTATATATCATTTTCATATCAATTCGTCCATGTTTCTTTGCTATATTCCTTGGTATTTTTATGTTTTTGTGTGGTTTTGATATTTGTAGGAGTTTTGGAGCAACTTGCACAAAAATGGAGTAAAAACCCTTCATTTTCACCTCTGCTAGTCAGCCATCTTCTCGGATTTAATTGTATTGATATACAATGAACCCGATGACATATCATATACCGTTGAAAAGCTCTCGAAGTCTACTTTTGGAGAAATTTATGGTTTATGAATCCATTCAGTGTACCGAAAGTTGTAATCAAAACAGTGTGAGAAGTGTAGAAATGTAATTCCACACATCATGTAGCATGTATAATACGGGACACTGTAGCACGTTACTGTAGCAGAGTATTTAAACACATTTTAGGGTTTTATTTTCATAACTTGAAGAGGGGAGAACATGGAGGAGGCTGCATCTTTGGATTTCTCTCATCTCTTGGAGTTCTTGAAGGAGATTGAAAGCTTGGAAAGAGGAAGAACTACAATCCAAAGAGAATTACATCAAATTTGCTAAGTTTTTCCCTTCCCTTTCATTTTCTGGAATGTCCCCATGTTGTATTGTATTTACCACGTTCTTAAACATGTGTAACTGAATCTGAATTGGTTGAGGGTGATTTCAAAGCCCCTGATATGGTTTTTGTAAGTTGATTGTGTAAGGAATTGTTATCCAATTCTCTAATGAAGTTGCTTGTATTCTCCCATATTTAATGCTTATGATTGCTTGCTGATTGTACTTGAGTGGCCAACTGAATATAATCTGGTTGTGATTTATTGCTAGACTAGAAATCTTGATCCGTAATTGTCTTGAATTTCTAATTATTAGTAGCAAAATTGTGATCAGAGATTGCAATTGGAGAATATAACCTAAGTTAAATAATCCGAGCTTGTGTGTTTATTGCTTAGATCAACCTGTCTTTCTTTTCGTAATGCATCAATTGAATTAAATTTAGAGAGCTTGTTCTAGGTTGTTTAATGGATAGAGATTAAGTAAAGAGCCTATTTTATTTAACAACAAAGTAAGGAAAGTTGGGATAACAGAGCTTGTTGTTATCTACGGTTGATAACTTCAATGCTGTAATTGGATGACAATTCTACGATTAATTCGCAAATCCATATCTTGTGGTAGAGAATGATCCCTGAACCAGATTTCTCTCATTGATTTTTCACTCAAATTAACTTTCTGTTTTGTTATTCTTCATTTGCATTCTTAGTTCATTTAGTTAATCATTCAACAAAACCCCCCTTATTTAGTTTATTGTTGCTGGAAAATAAAAAATTCAATTAGAATCAATCCTCGTGGGAACGATATCTTACTTATCACTTTATTACTTGTGCGACTAGTATACTTGCTAGTTTCGAACGCATCAAGTTTTTGTCTGAGTTTGGGAAGATGTCGATTGTCGTCGAGATTCTGCTTCCCGTTGTATTATACTCTCCATTGAAATGTCTCGATGTCTCTTTGGTGGCATATTTACCTACAAAAAAACAAAAATAGATAACCATGTTAACATCATTTTGTATATATCACAATATGAAACATATGCATATAAAAAAAATCACAATCCGTTTAAGAAAAACAAAAAAGAACAAAATATTTACTTCATTCAAAGAAAATTATTGTTACACCCATTCGAGGGAGGATATATGACAAATGCCCAGCAAAACCATAATAAGATACAAAATGACAGAAAAAAAGAGCATGCCCAAAAGAGTAGTCAATCAATATCGTCCATCTCATCATCGTTGTCTTCTGTATTGATGATAATTGTTGTGCCTTCAACTCCTTGCCGAACCCATTGAACATCTTCCTCACGAAAATAACCCCTTTCATCAAATTCTTGTTGTGTATATAGCTCAACTTTTAAGGCTAACCTAGCATGAATGGGCTATTTTCTGCCAGCCCATTTACCAATTTTTTAAGGCTAACCTAGCATGTGGGCTATTTTCTGCCAGCCCATTTACCAATTTTTTAAGGCTAACCTAGCATGTGGGCTATTTTCTGCCAGCCCATTAACCAATTTTTTAAGGCTAACCTAGCATGTGGGCTATTTTCTGCCAGCCCATTTACCAATTTTTTAAGGCTAACCTAGCATGTGGGCTATTCTTGCAATTTTTAAGGCAATTTGGGCTATTTTCATTAGGTTTCATAGTTTGTTGTCCTTTTTTCCACAGCAATGAGTTTCCTATATAATAAAATTGACCAATCATTATTTCATATAATTTATAACAGAAAATTTTTTGTTACAAAACATTGCAAGAATAAAGAATGGTTCAAAATCTACATTTATCATCAATAGGTCACGAAGCCTTTTTTTTTTTAATTATTATCTTAGAATTGTTGTGTATGCTCATATAATTTTAATTTGATATTGTTCTATGTCCGGGTATGACATGGGTACATCTAGTATTGAATTTCGTCTCACAAAAATATTTAGACTTAGCTATTACGGGTCTGAAATATTTATCCCAGACCTCAAATATTACTACTCCGTGATACCACCTGCCTAAAATATTAGTTTAGTTTAATAACAGAAATTCCACAGGAAAACAAAATTAAAAGGAAATTCTAATCAGCAATGTCTAATCAGCAAAACCAAATTAACAGCAAAACAATGTCTAATCAGCAAGCAAGCAACATCTTGCAGAACTGCAATTAGCACATAAAGGGGAAAAAAGATGAAAAAGCCATACCCACACATAGAAGAATAAAAGCATTAACTCATGTATTTGTGATTAAAAGTAGTTTACAAATTAAAACACAGCGAAATACACACTTCATCAACAAGAACAATACAAAATTGTACGTAGAGGCTTCTTAAATAATGGTGGAAATAAATCACAGCGAAAATTGTACTACATCAAGCCAAGGGATAGGCGAACCAAACAAAAGAAGGCAAATGGAACTAACCTGGTAGTTGATGGCTTTTATCTTAAGCTCAGAAGGCAAAAGGGGGTGTTGAGGAAATTTCACTTCTAGATACTGTAAACAACACAGTTAATAGCGAAAAACCAAATCATTTTTATGAAATAAAAGAAGGAAAGAATAAAAAGGAAATTAAAATGAATCACATGACTAACCAATAGAATAGCAAAGGAATCAGAAAGAACAAAATCTACTTCAACCAACGCCGGGACATAACCCAAAGGATTAAGCTTTGTGAATTCTAGAAAAACAAACATCAGAAAGAGAAAGAAATGAAACACAACTCAACTTTAAGCGAATTGGGTAATATAGTATCGTCAAAAACCTTAACCAAACACTCACCAGGGCTGAACTGCTCTCCCTTCACCAAATTAACTGTTTTGTACTCATATTCTATACCTGCAATAAATTGACTGAAGTTTCAACTTTTTTGTTTTCCCTCAAATAAAGAACAATAAGACAAGAAGAAAACAAGTTGAGATAGAAGAGTGAACCTTTCAAGTTGAGGGCAATTCGGACACGCCAAGAACATGAACTCCTCCAGTAAGAATACAGTTTAGCATAAATTCTCCTACACAAGGTTTTATAGACTTCAATTGAAACGGAGGCGACTCATGATAAAAGAGAAAAAACTGAAAAATGCTGCATTGCCATTGCAGGTATCATATTAAGCTTAGCATAACTATTTTATTTTATGATTCAATTATTTTATTTTATGAAAAAACTGAAAAGTGACTTCTATGATTCAATTCCTTGACAAATGCAGTATAACTATTTTATTTAAAACTGCCCTAGACTCGTAGAGTCCCACAAAATTTGGCTAACATTTTGGGAAGTAAAGAAAGATTCAACAACTTGAAAGGTCTAGAAACTGTTGAACATTTACCTCCCAACGTACAAGTGCAGTATTGCCACCAAATACCTTCAAAATACGTCCTCCAGTTTTACTAGGAATGACCAAACCTTCAATCCCAGGAACATGCAATGGCACGTGAGTATGGATTTGTCTAAAAAGTTGTACCTGTTGACAGGAAGATATAACATATAAGATAACTACATTGTGATTAAATTCGCAATTTATCTTCAAAACAGTATGTACAGGGAAGAATTTGAAAGCACAGTCCATGAACTGCAAAGGAATCTAATCCAAGGGGAAAGCGATCAACACAATTCTTTACAAAGTGGTTCTACGACACTTAAAACAAAAAAAAAAAAATTCCCTAACCATATGTTACAATTTATTTCAGACAATATTTAACATTAGAAACTGGGTGATTGCCATTGTTTAGGTGTAGCCGCATAATCGAGCGAAGCCAAGCGAAAATCATGTTAACAGGCAGTGGTGATCATGGCATGTGTTTAGCTTTATGCAGTTTTTGAAGGGAGAAACAGGGCAGGCAGCCATACAGAGGGATGGAAACACGTTTAACTAGCTTCACATGCAGTTTTTGATGGATCATTCACCTCATCAATGGACGTCTTGGTCACTGCAAATCAGTTTCCAAGCTACTATTACATGGCTGCTAGAAAATACTCTAGTTCTCGATCAAATGTAACAAATTTCGATCATATGAATGTTACAATAGTTTTTCAACACAGAGAAACTAATTCTAGCCCAAGTTCTGCTTATTTTCTGTCAACACTTCCTATTTACAAGGACCATAGAGTTTGATAGGTGTCTATTTACGTATTACTTTTATATCAATTCGTCCATGTTTCTTTGCTATATTCCTTGGTATTTTTATGTTTTTGTGTGGTTTTGATGTTTGTAGGAGTTTTGGAGCAACTTGCACAAAAATGGAGTAAACCCTTCATTTTCACCTCTGCTAGTCAGTGATCTTCTCGGATTTAATTGTATTGATATACAATGAACCCGACGACACGTTATATACCGTTGGAAAGCTCTCGAAGTCTATTTTCTGGAGAAATTTACGGTTTATAAATCCATTCAGTGTACCAAAAGTTGTATTCAAAACAGTGTGAGAAGTATAGAAATGTAATTCCACAAATCACTGTAGCATGTATAATACGGGACACTGTAGCAGATTCCTGTAGCAGAGTATTTAAACAAATTTTAGGGTTTTATTTTCATAACTTGAAGAGGGGAAAACGTGGGAGGAGGCTGCATTTCTGGATTTCTCTCATCCCTTGGAGTTCTTGAAGGAGAAGGAAGCTTGGAAAGAGGAAGAACTACAATCCAAAGAGAATTACATCAAATTTGCTAAGTTTTTCCCTTCCCTTTCAGTTTCTGGAATGTCTCCATGTTGTATTGTATTTACCACGTTCTTAAACATGTGTAACTGAATCTGAATTGGTTGAGGGTGATTTCAAAGCCCCTGATATGATTTTTGTAAGTTGTTGTGCAAGAAGTTGTTATCCAATTCTCTAATTGAAGTTGCTTGTATTTTCCTATATCTAATGCTTATGATTGCTTGCTGGATTGTATTTCGAATGGCCTATTGAATATAATCTGGTTATTGTCTATTGCTAGACTAGAAATCGTGATCCGTAATTGTCTTGAATTTCGAATCCTTAGTAGCAAAATTGTGATCAGAGATTGCAATTGGAGAATACAACCTAAGTTAAATAATCCGAGCTTGTGTGTTTATTGCTTAGATCAACCTATCTTTCTTATCGTAATGCATCCATTGAATTAAATTTAGAGAGCTTGTTCTAGGTTGTTTAATGGATAGAGATTAAATAAAGAGCCTGTTTTATTTAACAACAAAGTAAGGAAAGATTGGGATAACAGAGCTTGTTGTTATCTACGGTTGATAATTTCAATGGGTGTAATTGGATGACAATTCTACAATTAATTCGCAAATCCGTATCTTGTGGTAGAGAAGGATCCCTTAACCAGGTTTCTCTCATTGAGTTTTCACTCAAATTAACTTTCTGTTTTGTTATTCTTTACTTGCATTAATATTTCATCTAATTAATCAATCAACAAAACCCCCCCTCATTTAGTTTATTGTTGCTTTCGAATAACAAATTCAATTAGAATCAATCCTCGTGGGAACGATATCTTACTCATAACTTTATTACTTGTGCGACTAGTATACTTGCTAGTTTCGAACGCATCAAGTTTTTGGCGCCGTTGCCGGGGATTGATTTTCTAATCGATTTGTTATTTTGTTTTCATTGTTGATTCATATTTTTGTTTTTTTTTCTTTTCTGATTGTTTGTGTTTAGACAACATGGCAGTAAACTTCTATCAATTCAGTAGCGGATTTGATCCACAAGTACCATTGAGAGTAAATGAGGTAAGCACTCCGAACATTGAACAACAACTTTCTGAGCTAACCTCACTTGTGGAAAACATGGCTGTAGGAGATATGCAAAAATCTTATGAATGTGGGATATATTCTACGATGGAGCATCCAATCGACATGTATCCAACTTTACAAGAAGAATATATGGAACAAGCCAATGCCATGGGTGGATTTCCAGGACAAACAAGGCAATGATATGATCCCTTCGCTAACACTTACAATGCCAGATGGGGAGATCACCCTAATTTTAATTACTGGAATCATCAACCAATCGCCCCAAATGGCATACCAAATTGGCTACAAGGTTTCAATGAACCTAGAGTGCAGCAACCATTTCAAATGCAGCCACCGCCAATGCCACATCCAGCACCACAATCAGCTCCAGAAAACTCAAGTATGTCACTCCAGGATATTGTTAATGCACTTGCCACTAACACAATGTAATTCCAGCAGGAAACTGGGGCAAGTATCCAAAACCTGGCAAATCAAATGGGACAATTGGCTACTAGCATGAGCAAGTTCGAGGGCCAAGGCTCAGAAAAATTATCTTCTCAAACGGTGATCAATCCAAGAGAGAACACTTGTGTGATAACTTTGCAAAGTGGAGAGCAATTAGATGACTTGCCAAGAAAATCACAAACTGATGAAGGAGATGACACCACTTCCACCATGAACATGACATCATCTTCTAAGGTAAATCTTAAGACTCCTATTCCTTCTTATGTTACTCCTCCACTTTTTCCTAGCAGATTTGCAAAATCAAAGAAAGAGGAACAAGAACATGAAATCCTGGAGACTTTTCATAAGATTGAGGTAAATATACCACTTCTGGATGCTATCGAGCAAGTATCTCGTTGTACAAAATGTCTCAAGGAGTTATGCACCAGTAAGAGAAAGTTAAAAGGGAATGAGAAAGTAAGTGTAGGGGAAAATGTTTCAGCTGTTCTACAAAGAAAAATTCCTCCGAAATGCAAAAATCCAGGTACGTTCACCATTTCATGCACCATTGGTAAAATCAAGTTTGAAAGAGCTATGTTAGATTTAGGAGCATCTATTAATGTCATGCCATATTCTATTTATGCTTCTTTAAATCTTGGACCTTTTACGAAAACTGGTATTACCATTCAGTTTGCTGATCATTTTAATGCATATCCCAAAAGAGTTGTGGAAGATGTGCTTGTGCAGGTGAATCAATTGGTTTTCTCAGCAGACTTCTATGTCCTTAAAATAGAGGATGAGACATCTCCTAATCCACCACTGATTCTTTTAGGGAG
>SNVD02015718.1:0-12028 GCA_013180625.2 Boswellia sacra | reverse complement strand
TGAACAAATAACTCAGTGATAATAGCTCAGTGCTCAATGTTGTGCAAGGAATCAAAAGCACAGCGAAAACCAATAAACATTTCAAGCACACAGATCCATGCATCATTTATCATTTTCCAAGAGTTAATCTTAATTCAATCATTATCTTATCATTGACCCACAAAATGCAAGAAAAGAGGTACGTGGCGTTGTTACACCTGAGTCAAGATTGTATATTTCAACAATCCTTAGGACCAGTAGCCCGCAGACTTAAGGTTTCCAGCCTATATACCTTTACTATGAAAGAACAACACAAGAAACAAGACACTTCAAACAACATGAAATAAACAAACTACAGATTTATTAAGAGAGAATGCGTTTCAAGAGTTAAGAAAACCCCATATTCTGCCATACTCAGGTTTTTCCACAATGTTTTTTTTTTCGAATCGAAACTGATAAAGACAAAAACACACAACAACTCTAAATACACAAAACCTAAACTCACTCATAAAACTAACCAAAGTGTCAACAAGTTTGTTGCCTTAGCAACAAAACAAGTTAGTTAGAATGCGGTCTCAAAAAGTATTAGAGTAGCCTCCCTCTAAATACCAGCCATTATGCGATTGCAAGAGCATCAGAATGCCAGTTTCAAGAGAACTAAACTTTTTAAGAACCACCACTCCAAAAGCAAAGCAATTAGTTTCTTATTTGGAAAAAATAACCGACGGTGAAAGAAACAACCTGAAAAGAAAACTCAAAAGGAAAGTCATAAAAAAATCAAATAAACACAATAAAGAGAATTAATAGATTATTCGTTGCTTTCGAGTTCAGTTGCGTTGTGCAACAGCTTGAGGAAAACATTCAAGGAGATTGAAGCCATTGTCGAGGTTTTGAACCGTGCATATCTGGGAGAAGAAACACACTCATCGCATTTCATCGGTAATATCTCTCCTTTTCTTCTCTTAATGGATGCTGATATCTTTCTGTCAAACTTTCGTAAATATTTCCCTTTCACTTCCTCAAAATGCTGTGTTTAAAATTTATAAAGTACGGATGACTAGACTTTGGGCGTTGATGCTCCTAATGTGCCTGCTGATATCCGATGGCTTATCGAAGCCAAAGTGAGATTGTCCGGTGAGCCGGACATTAATCTCGCAAAATACATGCCTGGTCTAGGAAAGAGCTACTACGCCAAGAGGCGAAGAGCGAAAAGGTTACAAGTATGTTATAAATGTGCTAGATGGAATTGTAACCAGAATTGTCGTTCATTAGGTTTTGCGTCCAGGAATAGAGAAGATAAACTTTCATTTATTAAGAATGGTTTGAGTAATGAGTCGCTGGATAATGTTTTGTTAACTCTCGAGTCACATTCTTGTGTACTTGTTCAGCGTGAATTGCTTAATCTATGGACACAATTTCGTGATGAATTGCAGTGTTATAGTCTAGGGAATCTGACAAAAAACGACCCTGTTTGCCAGTTTATAAGAAAACTGGATGGGAAGCAAATCCCCGACTCATAGAAGGCGTTTCAGCCGTTACTGGACGTAAAACCAGCGGAAGATGTGAGCCACAATCACAACTACTTGTATATTTGAATGTGTGTTGTTGTTGTCGAATTTTATTTCTTTCTTGTTTCGTTTGATCTGATGATCAATGTTGTTTTTGTGTTGTTGTTGTTTGTTGATTTTGTTTGTTTTAATTTCAAGTTTTCTTTTTGACAAACCATATGACTACCCTATGGCATAAGTACACGTGGGAGACAAGTGTGGAGGTTTTGTCAACCTCCACCGAAAGTGTATCTCTATTTTTTATGCTTCACGTGGGAGACAAGTGTGGGGGTTTTGACAACCCCCGCCGAAAGTGTATCTCCATTTTCCATGCTTCACGTGGGAGACAAGTGTGTAGGTTTTGTCAAACCTCGCCGAAAGCATATCTCATTTTTTCAAATCTTGGGGCGATAAATCTGCATCGAGAAACCCCCACCGAAAGTATGTCCCCATGTGTCAAAATTTGAGAGTTTTATGGGTGTATATATACATTCTGCATATTTTCATATGTCATTCCATAACCTGTCTTGCAATTGAAAAGCATAATATCTAACGTATCTTACACAAGATTAGAGCACTTGTAGAAATGGAGAAAACACCAATTCGGCGATTCCGCAATATATGCGTATTTTGCGGATCGCAATTTGGTTATGATGGAGAGTTTACCACAGCAGCTCTTGATCTTGGTAGGACATTAGCTGCGAGGGGTATTAATGTGATTTATGGAGGGGGTAGTCGTGGGTTAATGGGGTGTGTGTCAACAGCTGCATCCCTAGGAGGGAGCAAAGTTCTCGGCATTATCCCTAAACCATTAGCTGTACGAGATATCGTAGGCAACACAATCGGGGAAAAGTTACAGGTCTCTAGTATTGGATAGGTAGTCTATTATGTATGTACTTTATATCCAATGAGTACATGGCTTTGCTATATGCCTTGGATTTTTATGTTTTTGTGTGGTTTTGATATTTGTAAGGAGTTTTGGAGCAACTTGCACAAAAATGGAGTAAAACCCTTCATTTTCACCTCTGCTAGTCAACCATCTTCTCCGATTTAATTGTATTGATATACAATGAACCCGATGACATATCATATACCGTTGAAAAGCTCTCGAAGTCTACTTTTTGGAGAAATTTACGGTTTATGAATCCATTCAGTGTACCGAAATTGTAATCAAAAAAGTGTGAGAAGTGTAGAAATGTAATTCCACACATCACTGTAGCATGTATAATAAGGGACACTGTAGCACGTTACTATAGCAGAGTATTTAAACACATTTTAGGGTTTTATTTTCATAACTTGAAGAGGGGAGAACGTGGTGGAGGCTGAAGCTCTGGAATTCTTTCACCTCTTGGAGTTCTTGAAGGAGAAAGGAGGCTTGGAAAGAGGAAGAACTACAATCCAAAGAGAATTACATCAAATTTGCTAAGTTTTTCCCTTCCCTTTCATTTTCTGGATTGTCTCCATGTTGTATTGTATTTACCACGTTCTTAAACATGTGTAACTGAATCTGAATTGGTTGAGGGGATTTCAAAGCCCCTGATATGACTTTTGTAAGTTGATTGTGCAAGAAGTTGTTATCCAATTCTCTAATTGAAGTTGCTTGTATTTTCCTATATCTAATGCTTATGATTACTTGCTGGATTGTATTTCGAATGGCCAAATGAATATAATCTGGTTGTTGTCTATTGCTAGACTAGAAATCTTGATCCGTAATTGTCTTGAATTTCTAATCCTTAGTAGCAAAATTGTGATCAGAGATTGCAATTGGAGAATACAACCTAAGTTAAATAATCCGAGCGTGTGTGTTTATTGCTTAGATCAACCTATCTTTCTTATCGTAATGCATCCATTGAATTAAATTTAGAGAGCTTGTTCTAGGTTGTTTAATGGATAGAGATTAAATAAAGAGCCTATTTTATTAAACAACAAAGTAAGGAAAGATTGGGATAACAGAGCTTGTTGTTATCTAAGGTTGATAATTTCAATGGTGTAATTGGATGACAATTCTACAATTAATTCGCAAATCCATATCTTGTGGTAGAGAAGGATCCCTTAACCAGGTTTTTCTCATTGATTTTTCATTCAAATTTACTTTCTGTTTTGTTATTCTTTACTTGCATTCTTATTTCATTTAGTAAAGCATTCAACAAAAATCCCCCCCTGAGTAGTTTATTGTTGCTGGAAATAACAAATTCAATTAGAATCACTCCTCGTGGGAACGATATCTTACTTATCACTTTATTACTTGTGCGACTAGTATACTTGCTAGTTTCGAACGCATCAAGTTTTTGGCGCCGTTGCAGGGGATTGATTTTCTAATCAATTTTTTATTCTGTTTTTACTACTGATTCTTGATTGTTATTTCCTGATTGTTTGTGTTTAGGCTTTTATGTCCGAGGGAGAAGGGGATCAGCGACTTAAGAGAATTAAGGAGTTTCTCCAATCCTCGAATTTAAGGCTAAATCGGTCAATTTCAACTCCACCTCCAGAATTTGACCTTGCACGACACACTTCCCTCCCATCTTCTTGCAGTTCAATCAAATCTAAATCGGAAGCAATGGCGATGGAAAACGATCAGACTCTTAAGGAGTTAGCGGCTCCAATTATTGATCAACAACCGCTATGCATAAGCACCAATTTTGAGATAGATTTTGAACTTAAATCTGGACTGATTCATCTCTTGCCTACCTTTCATGGTTTTGCAGGAGAGGATCCGAACAAACACCTCAAAGAATTTCATGTGGTATGCTCAAGTATGAAGCCAACCGGCATTTCTGAAGAGCAAATTAAATTGAGAGCTTTCCCATTCTCATTAGCAGATTCAGCAAAAGATTGGCTATACTATCTACCACCAGGTACCATTACCACTTGGAATGAGATGAGTAAACTCTTTTTGGAGAAATACTTTCCAGCCTCAAAAGTTACAAATATTAGAAAATATATTAGTGGCATTCGACAACACAATGGAGAATCACTTCATGAATATTGGGAGAGATTTAAGAGGTTATGTGCTAGCTGTCCAAACCACCAAATTAGTGATGGACTCCTAATTCAATATTTCTATGAGGGTCTCATACCCATGGAAAGGAGTATCATTGATGCTGCTAGTGGTGGAGCACTAGTTAATAAAACATCGAACGTGGCAAGACGTTTGATTAGTGACATGGCAGCGAACTCCCAACAATTCAGCAGTCAATTTGAGCCACAACTACAAAAAAGAGTAAATGAGGTAAGTACTTCAAACATTGAACAACAACTTTGTGAACTTACCTCTCTTGTAAAAAAAATGGCTGTAGGACATATGCAGCAATCTTATGCCTGTGGGGTATGTTCTGCCATGGACCATCCAACCCACATGTGTCCAACTTTGCAAGAAGGAGATACAGAACAAGCCAATGCCATGGGTGGATTTCCAGGACAACCAAGGCAAAGGTATGACCCTTTCTCCAATACGTACAATGCTGGATGGAGAGATCACCCTAATTTAAGATATGGGAATCATCAACCAATTGCCCCAAATGCCATACCACATCGACCACCAGGTTTCAATCAACCAAGGGTGCAGCAACCATTTCAAGCACAACCACAACCAGCACCACAACCAGCTCCACAAAATTCAGTTATGTCTCTCCAGGATATTGTTAAAGCACTTGCCACTAACACAATGCAATTTCAGCAGGAAACTAGGGCAAGTATCCAAAACCTGGAAAATCAAATGGGACAATTGGCCACTAACATGAGCAAATTTGAGAATCAAAGCTCAGGAAAATTACCTTCTCAGCCGGTGATCAATCCAAGAGAGAATGCTAGTGCTGTAACTTTGAGAAGTGGGAAGCAATTAGAGATTCCACCAAAGAAATCACAAACTGATGAAGGGGATGACACCACTCCCACCATGAATAAAACATCATCTTCTAAGGTAAATCCTAAAACCCCTATTCCTTCATATGTTACTCCTCCACCTTTTCCTAGCAGATTTGCAAAATCAAGGAAGGAGGAACAAGAACAAGAAATCCTGGAAACTTTTCGCAAGATCGAGGTAAACATACCACTTCTGGATGCTATCAAGCAAGTGCCTCGTTATGCAAAATTTCTGAAAGAGTTATGCACCAACAAGAGGAAGTTGAAAGGAACTGAGAAGGTAAGTGTGGGCGAAAATGTTTCAGCTGTATTGCAAAGAAAAATTCCTCCGAAATGCAAAGATCCAGGTACGTTCACCATTCCATGCACTATTGTAATACCAAGTTTGAAAGAGCTATGTTAGATTTAGGAGCATCTATTAATGTCATGCCATATTCTATTTATGCTTCTTTGAATCTTGGACCCCTTGCGAAAACTGGTATTGTAATTCAACTTGCGGATCGTTCTAATGCGTATCCCAAAGGAGTTGTGGAAGATGTGCTTGTGCAGGTAAATCAATTGGTTTTTCCAGCAGACTTCTATGTTCTGGAAATGGAGGATGAGACATCTCCCAATCCAACACCGATTCTTTTGGGGAGGCCATTCTTGAAAACTGCCCGAACGAAGATTGATGTTCATGATAGCACTCTCACCATGGAGTTTGATGGCGAGGTGATTCGTTTCAATATTTTTGAGGCAATGAGGTACCCTAGTGACTTGCATTCTGTTTTTGCAGTTGATGTATTGATTCTTTGGCATAACAACTTTTTGAGTTAACTCGCAAGGATGCATTGGAAGTAGCCATTAGTGAGCACATTGGGGCAGAAAATTCCAGAGAATCGAGGAAGTTGATACAAGTGTCTAAAGAAGTGGAGGAAGCTGTGGCAAGTTTGGATGAGACTATAGCTATCACCACAAACAGGTATGATGTTTCGTACATTGAATTGCCTTTATCTAATGAGAAACTTCTACCTTCCGTGATGAAAGCACCTGCCTTGGAGCTTAAGCCTCTTCCAGATCATTTGAAGCATGTATTCCTAGGTGAGAAAGGTACTTTGCCAGTCATAATAGCAAAGGGTCTTGCACCATTACAAGAAGAGAAACTCATCCGAGTGCTCCGAGATCACAAAACGGCCATTGGGTGGACAGTCGATGACATCAAAGGTATTAGTCCAGCCGTATGCATGCACCGTATCTTGTTAGAAGAGGGATCCAAGCCCACTAGAGAAGCACAACGGAGGTTGAATCCTCCCATGAGGGAAGTTGTCAAGAAAGAAATCACTGAATTGTAGATGTGGGTGTGATTTATCCAATTTCGGACAGCAAGTGGGTGAGTCCAGTCCAAGTGTTCGAGAAAAATCTGTGTACAGTGTTAAGAATGACAATAATGAGCTAGTTCCCACTCGTATCCAAACCGGGTGGCGAGGTTGTATTGATTATCGAAAGCTCAATTCTGCAACTCGCAAGGACCACTTTCCTTTGCCATTCATTGATCAAATGCTGGAGCGATTAGCAGGTCATTCTCATTATTGTTTTCTTGATGGCTATTCAGGATATAATCAGATTGTCATTGCCCCTGAGGATCAAGAGAAAAATACATTCACATGCCCATTCGGTACATTTGCCTATCGACGCATGCCATTCGGTCTTTGCAATGCCCCTGCCACTTTCCAAAGGTGTATGGTAAGTATTTTCTCTGATTATGTTGAGAACATTATTGAGGTATTTCTGGATGACTTTAGTGTTTTTGGTGATTCTTTTGATAAATGCCTTGACAACCTTACCCTTATACTTCAAAGATGTATAGAAAATAACCTTGTTCTGAATTGGGAGAAATGTCATTTTATGGTAGATCAGGGTATAGTTTTGGGACATGTTATTTCTGCTAAGGGTATAGAGGTTGATAAATTCAAGATAGATCTTATATGTTCCTTACCACCTCCCACAAGTGTGCGGGATATTCGTTCGTTTCTTGGTCATGCAGTTTTTTATCGTAGATTCATCAAAGATTTCTCGAAGATAGCATTGCCCCTACGCAGATTATTACAGAATGATGTGGCCTTTGAATTTGATGAGAAATGCAAAGAGGCATTTGAGAAACTGAAGGAACTCTTGACTTCGGCTCCAGTAATCCAATCTCCGAATTGGAATTATCCATTCGAGATCATGTGCGATGCAAGTGACTACGCTGTGGGTGCTGTTTTGGGTCAACGAATTGGCAAAATTCCACATGCCATTTACTATGCATCTCGGACTTTAAATGATGCTCAACTTAATTATTCTACCACTGAGAAAGAGATGCTAGCGGTTATTTTTGCTTTAGAAAAGTTTCGATCTTATTTGATTGGTACTAAAGTAACCGTTATTCTGATCATGCAGCTTTGAGCTACTTGCTCACAAAGATGCTAAACCAAGTCTTATCAGGTGGATACTCCTTTTACAGGAGTTTGACTTGGAAATCGATCAAGAAGGAAGTGAAAAGACTTAGTTGCAGACCATCTCAGTCGCATTGTCCATGATAAAAATGCACTGCCATTACAAGAAAGTTTTCCAGATGAACAATTGTTGTCTCTAAATGTAGTAGCCCCTTGGTATGTAGATATTGTCAACTACTTAGTTACCAAAAGCTACCACATGACTTGACTCGAGCTCAAAGAGACAAGATCAAGAACATTGCCAAGTATTACATATGGGATGATCCGTACTTATGGAAGCATTGTTCTGACCAAGTGATAAGAAGGTTCATTTCTGAATCTGAATTTAATTCAATTTTAACCTTCTGTCATTCTTATGCATGTGGAGGTCATTTCGGAACAAAAAGAACAGCCCTTAAAGTTCTTGATTGTGGATTCTACTGGCCATCATTGTTCAAAGATGCATATCTATTTTGCAAAGCTTGTGACCGTTGTCAAAGGACAAGTAATTTAAGTGCGAAAAATCAAATGCCACAAACCCCTATACTTGTTGTTGAGATTTTTGATGTGTGGGGTATTGATTTCATGGGTCCTTTTCCTTCATCTTTTGGTAATGTTTACATTATACTTGCTGTGGATTATGTTTCTACATGGGTGGACGCAAAAGCTACGAGAACTAATGATTCTAAAGTTGTTGTAGATTTTGTGAAATCTAACATTTTTGCGAGATTTGGAACACCAAGAGCCATGATTAGTAGTAGAGGGACACACTGCTGCAACCGATCATTTGAAGCCTTGCTCAAGAAATACAACATCACTCACAAGTTGTCTACTGCATATCATCCACAAACTAGTGGTCAAGTTGAAGTTTCAAATCGAGAAGTCAAGTCCATTCTCGAGAAGACAGTGAATACGAACAGAAAAGATTGGAGCCTACGACTTCATGATGCACTTTGGGCATACCGGACTGCTTACAAGACACCTATTGGTATGTCTCCGTACAGGTTAGTCTATGGTAAGCCATGTCACCTTCCGGTAGAGCTCGAACACAAAGCATGGTGGGCAGTAAAGCTTTGTAACATGGAGATTGATGCTGCTGGAGAACAAAGGAAGCTTCAACTGCAAGAATTGGAAGAACTTAGAAATGATGCCTATGAGAATTCCAGAATTTACAAGGAGGGAACTAAGGCATTTCATGATAAAATGATCTCCAGGAAGAATTTTGAAGTGGGACAGAAAGTTCTTTTATTTCATTCTCGCCTCAAGTTATTTCCAGGTAAATTACGATCTCGATGGGTTGGACCTTTTGTTATTACTAATGTTTTTCCCCATGTGCAGTGGAAATCAAGAGCTTAAAAACGGATAAAGTATTCAAGGTGAATGGGCACAGGTTGAAGCCTTACTATGAGAATTCAGTGATGCAGGACATCGATGAGGTACCTCTCTACTAGCCAACTTATCTTGATGGGTGAGGACAGATAACGTCAGGCTGATGACGTTAAACCAAGCGCTTATTGGGAGGCAACCCAATGTTTTTGAAATATAAATAAAAAGAGACAAAGAAAAGAAGGTAGTATTGATCAATTTTTTGTGTTTCGAGGAGATTCCTCTCATGGGCTATTATAATTGATCAGCGTTTATCTCTCTTTGCATTTGTTCTCATTTGCTTTGTTGTTTGTTTTTTACTTTCATTTGCTCTTGTGTTTTTTATTTCTTTATGTTCTCTATTTTCTTTTCTTTTCTCTTTCTTGTTTCTTTTCTTTTGTTTATTTGATATTCCGTGCTTTCGAGTTCAGTGTAGCAACAGCTTGAGGAAACATTCAAACGGGAGTTGATCCATTGCTTGAAGGTTTGAAGCGTGCATCTCTTGGAGAAGATAGACTCAAACGGATTACTGGTAATATCTTTCCTTTTCTCCTCTTCAATGGATGCTGATATCTTTCTGTCGAACCCTCGTAAATATTTCCCTTTACTTCCTCAAAATGCTGTGTCTAAAATTTATAAAGTACGGATGACTAGACTTTGGGCGTTGATGCTTCTAAATGTGCCTGCAGATATCTGATGGCTTATCGAAGCCAAGGTGAGATTGTCCGGTGAGCCGGACATTAATCTCGCAAAATACATGCTGGTCTAGGAAAGAGCTACTACGCCAAGAGGCGAAGAGCGAAAAGGTTACAAGTATGTTATAAATGTGCTAGATGGAATTGTAACCAGACTTGTCGTTCATTAAGTTTTGCGTCCAGGAATAGAGAAGATAAACTTTCATTTATTAAGAATGGTTTGAGTAATGAGTCGCTGGATAATGTTTTGTTAACTCTCGAGTCACAGTCTTGTGGACTTGTTCAGCGTGAATTGCTTAATCTATGGACACAATTTCGTGATGAATTGCAGTGTTTATAGTCTAGGGAATCTGACTAAAAACGACCCTGTTTGCCAGTTTATAAGAAAACTGGATGGGAAGCAAATCCCTGACTCATAGAAGGCGTTTCAGCCGTTACTGGACATAAAACCAGAGGAAGATGTGAGCCACAATCACAACTACTTGTATATTTGAATGTGTGTTGTTGTTGTCAATTTTTTTTCTTGTTTCATTTGATCTGATTATCAATGTTGTTTTTGTGTTGTTGTTGTTTGTTGATTTTGTTTGTTTTAATTTCAAGTTTTCTTTTTGAAAAACCATATGACTACCATATGGCATAAGTACACGTGGGAGACAAGTGTGGAGGTTTTGTCAACCTCCACCGAAAGTGTATCTTCAATTTTAATGCTTCACGTGGGAGACAAGTGTGGGGGTTTTGTCAACCCCCGCCGAAAGTGTATCTCCATCTTCCATGCTTCACGTGGGAGACAAGGGTGTAGGTTTTGTCAAACCTCGCCGAAAGCATATCTCATTTTTTCAAATCTTGGGGCGATAAATCTGCATCGAGCAACTCCCACCGAAATTATGTCCCCAGGTGTCAATTTTGAGAGTTTTACGTGTGTATATATCCATGCTGCATATTTTGAAATGTCATTTTATAACCTGTCGTGCACTTTAATTGCATAATACCTAACCTGCATCATTGTCTTACATAAGTTTAGAGTACTTTTAGAAATGGAGAAAGTACCAATTCGACGATTCCAAAATATATGTGTATTTTGTGGATCGCAATTTGGTAAAGATGGAGAGTTTACAACAGCAGCTCTTGATCTTGGTAGGACATTAGCTGCGAGGGGTATTCATTTGATTTTATGGAGGGGGTAGTCTTGGGTTAATGGGGTGTGTCTCAACAGCTGCATCCCTAGGAGGGAGCAAAGTTCTCGGCATTATCCCTAAACCATTAGCTGTACGAGATATCGTAGGCAACGCAATCGGGGAAGAGTTCAGGTTTCTAGTAGCATAGCGTATTGCACATATGGTCATTAAATCTGATGCATTCATAGCTTGGCCCGGTGGTTATGGTACATTAGAGGAGATATTTCAAATCACCTCTTGGGCACAGTTAAACATCCATCGGAAACCCATTGGTTTGTTAAATGTCAATAATTTTTTTGATGGTTTGTTGTCTTTTCTTGATCAAGCAGTAGAAAAAAAAACTTCATCTCACAGTCGGCGAGGCAAATCTGGTTACTCTTTTAACTGCAGGGGAGTTAATTGACAAATTACAAGCATTCATCTATTCGCCTGATCAATCCATTACAGGCGAAAGATTGGCTATACTATCTACCATCGGGTACCATTACCACGTGGAATGAGATAAGTAAACTCTTTTTAGAGAAATACTTTCCCACTTCGAAAGTTATAAACATTAGAAAAGATATTAGTGGCATTCGACAACACAATGGAGAATCACTTCATGAATATTGGGAGAGATTTAGAAGATTATGTGCTAGCTGTCAAAACCATCAAATTAGTGATGGACTCCTAATTCAATATTTCTATGAGGGTCTCCTACCAATGGAAAGGAGTATCATTGATGCTGCTAGTGGTGGAGCACTAGTTAATAAAACACCGAATGTTGTAAGACGTTTGATTAGCGACATGGCAACAAACTCCTAACAATTCAACGGCCAATTTGAGCCACAACTACCAGGGAGAGTAAATGAGGTAAGTACCCCGAACATTGAACAACAACTTTCTGAGCTTACCTCTCTTGTAAAAAAAATGGCTGTAGGACATATGCATCAATCTTATGTATGTGGAGTATA
>SNVD02015717.1:0-12039 GCA_013180625.2 Boswellia sacra | reverse complement strand
AACGGCTGAAACGCCTTCTATGAGTCGGGGATTTGCTTCCCATCCATTTTTCTTATAAAATGGCAAACAGGGTCGTTTTTAGTCAGATTCCCTAGACTATAACACTGCAATTCATAACGAAATTGTGTCCATAGATTAAGCAATTCACGCTGAACAAGTCCACAAGAATGTGACTCAAGAGTTAATAAAACATTATCCAGCGACTCATTACTCAAACCATTCTTAATAAATGAAAGTTTATCTTCTCTATTCCTGGACGCAAAACCTAATGAACGACAAGTCTGGTTACAATTTCATCTAGCACATTTATAACATACTGTAACCTTTTCGCTCTTCGCCTCTTGGCGTAGTAGCTCTTTCCTAGACCAGGCATGTATTTTGCGAGATTAATGTCCGGCTCACCAGACAATCTCACCTTGGCTTCGATAAGCTATCGGATATCAGCAGGCACATTTAGGAGTATCAACGCCCAAAGTCTAGTCATTCGTACTTTATAAATTTTAAACACAGCATTTTGAGGAAGTGAAGGGAAATATTTACAAAGGTTCGACAGAAAGATATTGGCATCCATTGAAGAGGAGAAAAGAAGAGATATTACCGATAAGGCAATCGGGTTTGTTTTTCTCCAAGATATGCACGTTTCAAACCTTTGGCGAATGACTTCAACTTCCGTTTGGATGTTTCCACAAGCTGCTGCACAAATGAGCTCAAAGAACAGAGTAATCAAATTAAACAAAAGAAAGGAAAAGAAAAGAGCAGAAACGAAACTAAAGACACATAAAAGAGATAACAATACAATAGCAAACAAAAGTCAAAAACAAGTAAAAGAAATATAAAAACAAATAAGACAGATGGCAAAGAGAGATACAACCTGATCAATTTGATGGCCTACGAAAGGAATCTCCTCGAGACACAAAAATCGATCATTATTACCTTATTTTATTTTTGTTTTCTTTTTTTTATTTATTTTTCAAAAACATTGGGTTGCCTCCCAAAAAGCGCTTGGTTTAACGTCCTCAGCCCGACATTGGTTCCATCATGAGAGGGTCCAATTTCTGTTGTGCTTCTCTAATGGGCTTGGATCCCTCTTCTAGCAAGATACGGTCAATGCATATGGATGGGCCTTGGATTTCAACAATTGTCCACTCAATAGCTATTTTGTGATCTGTAAGTATTCGGACGAGTTTATCTTCTTGTATTCGTGCAGGGCCCATTTCCATTGTAACTCGCAAAGTATCATTCTCACCCAACAATCCATAATTCAAATGATCTGGAAGTGACTTAAGCTCCAAGGTATTGGCTTTCATCACAGAAGGAAGAAGTTTCTTATTAGATAAAGGCAATTCAATGTACGAAACATCATACCTATTTGTGGTGATAGCTATAGTTTCATCCAAGCTTGTCACAGCTTCCTCCACTTCTTTAGACACTTGTATCAGCTTTCTTGGTTCTTTGAAACTTTATATCCTTATGTGTTCACTAATGGCAACATCCACTCCATTGTTGCGAGTTAACTCAAAACATTGTTGTGGCAAATAATCAATAACGTCAACTGCAAAAACAGAATGTAAGTCATTAGAGTACCTCATTTCCTCAAAAATATTAAAAAACATCACCTTGCCATCAAACTCTATGGTCAGAGTGCCATAATGAAATCAATCTTGTTCTAACAGTTTTCGAGAATGGTCTCCGTAACAGAATCGAAATTGGATTAGGAGATGTATCATCCTCTATTTCAAGGACAAAGAAGTTTGCTGGGAAAACCAATTGATTCACCTGCACAAGCACATCTTCCACAACTTTTTTGGGATATGCATTAAAATGATCAGCAAGTTGAATGGTAATACCAGTTCTCGCAAAAGGTTCAAGATTTAAAGAAGCATAAATAGAATATGGCATGACATTAATAGATGCTCCTAAATCTAACATAGCTCTTTCAAACTTGGTATTACTAATGGTGTATGGAATGGTGAACGTACCTGGATCATTGCATTTCGGAGGAATTTTTCTTTGTAGAACAACTGAAACATTTTCCCCCACACTTACTTTCTCATTCCCTTTTAACTTTCTCTTGCTGGTGCATAACTCTTTGAGACATTTTGTATAACAAGGTACTTGCTCGGTAGCATTCAAAAGTGGTATATTTATCTCGATTTTACGAGAAGTTTCCAGGATTTCTTGTTCTTGTTCCTCCTTCTTCAATTTTGTCAATCTGCTCGGAAAAGGTGGAGGAGCAACATAAGAAGGAATGGGAGTTATAGGATTTACCTGATGAAGTCAGGGTTTGTTGTCATCTCCTCATCAGACGGTTGTGATTTTCTTGGTAGGACATCTAATTGCTCTTCATTTTGCAAAGTTTATAGCACAAGAATTCTCTCTTGGATTGATCATCGTTGACAAGTAATTTTCTGAGCCTTGGCCCTCGGAATTGACTCATGCTAGTAGCAGTTGTTCCATTTGATTTACCCAGTGTTTGATACTTGCCCCAGTTTCCTGCTGGAATTGCATTGTGTTAGTGGCAAGTGCATTAACAATATCTTCGAGAGACATACCTGAGTTTTGCGAAGCTGGTTGCGGTGCTGGATGTGGCATTGGTGGTGGTTGCATTGAAATGGTTGCTGCACTCTAGGTTGATTGAAACTTTGTGGCCGATTTGGTATCACATTTGGAGTGATTGGTTGATGATTCCAGTAACTGAAATTATGTTGATCTTCCCATCCAGCATTGTAAGTGCTAGAGAAAGGATCATACCATTGCCTCGTTTGTCCTGGAAATCCAACCATGGCATTGGCTCTGTCCGTATATTCTTATTGAAAGGTGGATACATTTCCAATGGAGCTCCATGGTAGAATATACCCCACATGCATAAGATTTCTGCATATGTCCTACAGCCATGTTTTTCACAAGAGAGGTTAGCTCAGAAAGTTGTTGTTCAATGTTCGGAGTGCTTACCTCATTTACTCTCCATGGTAGTTGTGGCTCAAATCCGACACTGAATTGTTGGAAGTTTGCTGCCATGTCGCCTAAACACAAACAATCAGAAAGAAAAACAAACAAAATACGAATCAACAATGAAAACAAAATAACAAATCAATTAGAAAATCAATCCCCGGCAACGGCGCCAAAAACTTGATGCGTTCGAAACTAGCAAGTATACTAGTCGCACAAGTAATAAAGTGATAAGGAAGATATCGTTCCCATGAGGATTGATTCTAATTGAATTTGTTATTTTCCAGCAACAATAAACTAAATAAGGGGGGTTTTGTTGAATGATTAACTAATTGAACTAAGAATGCAAATGAAGAATAACAAAACAGAAAGTTAATTTGAGTGAAAAATCAATGAGAAACACTTGGTTAAGGGTTCTTTCTCTGCCACAAGATATGAATTTGTGAATTAACATAGAATTGTAATCCAATTACAGCATTGAAGTTATCAACCGTATATAACAACAAGCTCTGTTATCCCAATCTTTCCTTACTTTGTTGTTAAATAAAACAAGCTCTTTATTTAATCTCTATCCATTAAACAACCTAGAACAAGCTCTCTAAGTTTAATTCAATAGAAGCAGTACGATGAGAAAGATAGGTTGATCTAAGCAATAATCACACAAGTTCGGATTATTTAACCTAGGTTGTATTTTCCAATTGCAATCTCTGATCACAATTTTGCTACTAATGATTGGAAATCATGACAATTACGAATCAAGATTTCTAATCTAGCAATAGACAACAACAGATTATATTCAGTTGGCCATTCCAAATACAATCAGTAAACAATCATAAGCATTAGATATGGGAAAATACAAGCAACTCAATTAGAGAATTTGATAACAATTTCTTGCACAATCAACTCACAAAATCCATATCAAGGGCTTTGAAATCACCCTCAACCAATTCAGATTTAGTTACACATATTCAGACATAATACATATACAATACAATATGGAGACATTCCAGAAAATGAAGGGGAAATGGAAAACTTAGCAAATTTGATGAAAATCTCTTAAGATTGTAGTTCTTCCTCTTTCCAAGCCTTCTTTCTCCTTCAAGAACTCCAAGGGATGAGAGAAATCCAGAAATGCAACCTCCTCCCACGTTTTTCCCTCTTCAAGTTATGAAAATAAAACCCTAAAATGTGTTTAAATACTCGGCTACAGTAACTTGCTACAGTGCCCCGTATTTAATAACATGCTACAGTGATATATGGAATTACAAATATACACTTCTCATACCATTTTTATCACAACTTTCGGTACACTACATAAATTCGTGAACCGTAAATTTCTCCGGAAAATAGACTTCGAGAGCTTTTCAATGGTATATAGCATGTTATCCGGTTAATTGTATATCGATACAATCAACTCCAAGAAATTGGTTGACTAGCAGAGGTGAAAATGAAGGGTTTTACTCTAATTTTGTGTAAGTTCCTCCAAAACTCCTACAAACATCAAAAACCATACAAAAACATAAAAATACCAAGGAATATAGCAAAGAAACATGGACGAATTGATATGAAAATGATATATAAATAGACACTTATCATCAACCTATCTTTCTTATCGTAATGCATCCATTGAATTAAATTTAGAGAGCTTGTTCTAGGTTGTTTAATGGATAGAGATTAAATAAAGAGCCTGTTTTGTTTATGATAGGTGTCTATTTACGTATTACTTTTATATCAATTCGTCCATGTTTCTTTGCTATATTCCTTGGTATTTTTATGTTTTTGTGTGGTTTTGATGTTTGTATGAGTTTTGGAGCAACTTGCACAAAAATGGAGTAAAACCCTTCATTTTCACCTCTGCTAGTCAGTGATCTTCTCGGATTTAATTGTTATTGTATAGTGTCTATTTATATATCATTTTCATATCAATTCGTCCATGTTTCTTTGCTATATTCCTTGGTATTTTTATGTTTTTGTGTGGTTTTGATATTTGTAGGAGTTTGGGAGCAACTTGCACAAAAATGAAGTAAAACCCTTCATTTTCACCTCTGTAGTCAACCAAGCTTCTCGATTTATTGTATTGATATACAATGAACCCGATTACTATCATATACCGTTGAAAAGCTCTCGAAGTCTACTTTTTGGAGAAATTTACGGTTTATGAATCTATTCAGTGTATCAAAAGTTGTAATCAAAACAGTGTGAGAAGTGTAGAAATGTAATTCCACACATCACTGTAGCATGTATAATACGGAACACTGTAGCACGTTACTGTAGCAGAGTATTTAAACACATTTTAGGTTTAATTTTCATAACTTGAAGAGGGGAGAACGTGGAGGAGGCTGCATCTTTGGATTTCTCTCATCTCTTAGAGTTCTTGAAGGAGATTGAAGGCTTGGAAATAGGAAGAACTACAAATCCTAAGAGATTTCATCAGATTTGCTTTTGCTAAGTTTTTCCCTTCCCTTTCATTTTCTGGAATGTCTCCATGTTGTATTGTATTTACCACGTTCTTAAACATGTGTAACTAAATCTGAATTGTTTGAGGGTGATTTCAAAGCCCCTGATATGGTTTTTGTAAGTTTATTGTGTAAGGAATTGTTATCCAATTCTCTAATTGAAGTTGCTTGTATTCTCCCATATTTAATCCTTATGATTGCTTGCTGGATTGTATTTCGAATGGCCAACTGAATATAATCTGGTTGTTGTCTATTGCTAGACTAGAAATCTTGATCCGTAATTGTCTTGAATTTTCTAATCCTTAGTAGCAAAATTGTGATCAGAGATTGCAATTGGAGAATACAACCTAAGTTAAATAATCCCAGCTTGTGTGTTTATTGCTTAGATCAACCTATCTTTCTTACATACTGCTCCCTTGAATTAAACTCAGAGGAGTTGTTCTCGGTTTTTAATGGATCGAGATTAATAAAAGAGCTTGTTTTATTTAACAACAAAGTAAGGAAAGTTTGGGGTAATAGAGCTTGTTATTATCTACGGTTGATAACTTCAATGCTGTAATTAGATGACAATTCTACAATTAATTCGCAAATCCATATCTTTGGTAGAGAAGGATCCCTTAACCATCTTTCTCCCATTGATTTTTCATTCAAATTTACTTTCTGTTTTGTTATTCTTTACTTGCATTCTTATTTCATTTAGTAAAGCGTTCAACAAAAATCCCCCCCTGTTTAGTTTATTGTTGCTGGAAATAACAAATTCAATTAGAATCAATCCTCGTGGGAACGATATCTTACTTATCACTTTATTACTTGTGCGACTAGTATACTTGCTAGTTTCGAGCGCATCAAGTTTTTTGCGCCGTTGCCGGGGATTGATTTTCTAATCGATTTGTTATTTTGTTTTCGTTTGTTGATTCGTAATTTTTTTGTTTTTCTTTTCTGATTGATTGTGTTTAGAGGACATGGCAGTAAACTTCCAACAATTCAGTAGCCGATTTGAGCCACAACTATATTGGGGAGTAAATGAGGTAAGCACTCCAAACATTGAACAACAACTTTCTGAGCTAACCTCTCTTGTGGAAAACATGGCTGTAGGACATATGCAGAAGCCTTATGCATGTGGAGTATATTCTACCATGGAGCATCTAATGGACATGTATCCAACTTTACGAGAAGAAGATGTGGAACAAGCCAATGCCATGGGTGGATTTCCAGGACAAACAAGGCAATGTTATGATCCCTTCTCTAACACTTACAATATCGGATGGGGAGATCACCCTAATTTTAATTACTGGAATCATCAACCAATCATCCCAAATGCCATACCAAATCGGCCACAAGGTTTTAATATACCTAAAGTGCAGCAACCATTTCAAATGCAACCACCACCAATGCCACAACCAGCACCACAACCAGCTCCAGAAAACTCATGTATGTCACTCCAGGATATTGTTAATGCACTTGCCACTAACACAATGCAATTCCAGCAGGAAACTGGGGCAAGTATCCAAAACCTGGCAAATCAAATGGGACAATTGGCCACTAGCATGAGCAAATTAGAGGGCCAAGGCTCAGAAGAATTATCTTGTCAAATGGTGATCAATCCAAGAGAGAATTCTTGTGCGATAGCTTTGCAAAATGAAGAGCAATTAGATGTCTTGCCAAAGAAATCACAAACTGATGAAGGAGATGACACCACTTCCACCATGAACAAAACACTGACTTCTCAAGTAAATCCTATAACTCCCATTCCTTCATATGTTTCTCCTCCACTTTTTCCTAGTAGATTTGCAAAATCGAAGGAGGAACAAGAACAAGAAATCCTGGAAACTTTTCGCAAGATCGAGGTAAACATACCACTTCTGGTTGCTATCTAGCAAGTGCCTCGTTATGCAAAATTTCTCAAAGAGTTATGCACCAACAAGAGGAAGTTGAAAAGGAAATGAGAAAGTAAGTGTGGGGGAAGATGTTTCAGCTGTATTGCAAAGGAAATTCCTCCAAAGTGCAAAGATCCAGGTACGTTCACCATGCCATGCACCATTGGTAAAACCAAGTTTGGAAGAGTTATGTTAGATTTAGAAGCATCTATTAACATCATGCCATATTCTATTTATGCTTCTTTAAATCTTGGACCTTTTGCGGAAATTGGTATTACCATTCAAATTGCTGATCGTTTCAATGCATATACCAAAAGAGTTGGGGAAGATGTGCTTGTGCAGGTGAATTAATTGGTTTTCCCAGCAGACTCTTGTGTTCTTAAAATAGAGGATGAAACATCTCCTAATCCAACACCGATTCTTTTAGGGAGACCATTCTCGAAAACTGCTAGAATCAAGATTGATGATCATGATGGCACTTTCACCATGGAGTTTGATGGCAAAGTGATCCGTTTCAATTATTTTCGGGCATAAGGTACCTCTAGTGACTTGCATTCTGTTTTTGCAGTTGACATTATTGATTCTTTGTCACAACAATATTTTGAGTTAACTCGCAAGGATGGATTAGAAATGGCTATTAGTGAGCACATAGGGACAGAAAATTTCAAAGAACCAGGAAGGTTGATACAAATGTCCAAAGAAATGGAGGAAGCTATGGCATGCTTAGATGAGACTATAGCTATAATCACAAACAGGTATGATGTTGCGTACGTTGAATTGCTTTTATCTAATGAGAAACTTCTTCCTTCTGTGATGAAAGCCAATACCTTGGAGCTTAAGCTACTTCCAGATTATTTGAGGCATGTGTTTTTTGGTGACAAAGATCCTTTGCTAGTTACAATAGAAATGGGCCTTGCACCACTACAAGAAGAGAAACGCGTCCGAGTACTTAGAGTTCACAAAACAGCTATTAAGTGGACGATTGCTAACATCCAAGGCCCAACCATATGCATGCACCATTTCTTGTTCAAAGAAGGATCCAAGCCCACTAGAAAAGCACAGCGGAGATTGGATCCTCCCATGATGGAACCAACGTCGGGCTGAGGACGTTAAACCAAGCGCTTATTGGGAGGCAAACCAATGTTTTTACAAAATAAATAAAAAAAGAAAAGAAAAATAAAATAAGGTAATAATGATCGATTTTTGTGTCTCGAGGAGATTCCTTTTGTAGGCCATCAAAATGATCAGGTTTTATCTCTCTTTGCCATCTGTCTCATTTGTTTTTATATTTTTTTACTTGTTTTTGACTTTTGTTTGTTATTGTGTTGTTATCTCTTTTATGTGTCTTTAGTTTCGTCTCTACTCTTTTCTTTTCCTTCCTTTGTTTAATTTGATTATTTCGTACTTCGAATTCATTTGTGCAACAGCTTAGGGAAACATTCGAAGGGGAGTTGAAACCATTGCCCGAAGGTTTGAAACGTGCATATCTTAGAGAAGAACAGACTCAATCGCATTATCGGTAATATCTCTCATTTTCTTCTCTTCAATGGATGCCGATATCTTTCTGTCGAACCTTCGTAAATATTTTCCTTCACTTCCTCAAAATGCTGTGTTCAAAATTTATAAATTACGGATGACTAGACTTTGGGCGTTGATGCTCCTAAATCATGTGATAAGTGTCTATTTATATATCATTCATATCATTCGTCCTGTTTCTTTTGCTTATATTACCTTGGTATTTTTATGTTTTTGTGTGGTTTTGATGTTTGTAGGAGTTTTGGAGCAACTTGCACAAAAATGGAGTAAAACCCTTCCTTTTCACCTCTGCTAGTCAGTGATCTTCTCGGATTTAATTGTATTGATATACAATGAACCCGACGACATATTATATAACGTTGGAAAGCTCTCGAAGTCTATTTTCTGGAGAAATTTACGGTTTATAAATCCATTCAGTGTACCAAAAGTTGTAATTAAAAAAGTGTGAGATGTATAGAAATATAATTCCACAAGCACTGTAGCATGTATAATACGGGGCACTGTAGCAAGTCACTGTAGCAGAGTATTTTAACACATTTTAGGGTTTTATTTTCATAACTTGAAGAGGGGAGAACGTGGAGGAGGCTGCATCTTTGGATTCTTCTCTCATCTCTTGGAGTTCTTGAAGGAGATTGAAGGCTTGGGAAAGAGGAACAACTATCAAATCCTATATATTACATCAAATTTGCTAAGTTTTTCCCTTCCCTTTCATTTTCTGGGATGTCTCCATGTTGTATTGTATTTACCACGTTCTTAAACATGTGTAACTGAATCTGAATTGGTTGAGGGTGATTTCAAAGCCCCTGATATGGTTTTTGTAAGTTTGATTGTGCAAGAAGTTGTTATCCAATTCTCTAATTGAAGTTGCTTGTATTTTCCTATATCTAATGCTTATGATTGCTTGCTGGATTGTATTTCGAATGGCCAACTGAATATAATTTGGTTGTTGTCTATTGCTTAGATAGAAACTTGATCCGTAATTGTCTTGAATTTCTAATCCTTAGTACCAAAATTGTGATCAGAGATTGCAATTGGAGAATACAACCTAAGTTAAATAATCCGAGCTTGTGTGTTTATTGCTTAGATCAACCTATCTTTCTTATCGTAATGCATCATTGAATTAAATTTAGAGAGCTTGTTCTAGGTTGTTTAATGGATAGAGATTAATAAAGAGCCTGTTTTATTTAACAACAAAATAAGGAAAGATTGGGATAACAGAGCTTGTTGTTATCTACGGTTGATAACTTCAATACTGTAATTGGATGACAATTCTTGATTAATTCGCAAATCCATATCTTGTGGTAGAGAATAATCCCTTAACCATATTTTCTTTCATTGTGTATCTCTCCGATTGATTTAACTTTGCATTGTATTATTTTCATTTGCTTTCGATTTGAGTGAGTTAATCAATCAACAAAACCCCCATTTTTCTGTTTCCGCTTTCGAATAACAAATTTCATTAGAATCAATCCATCGTTGGGAACGATATCTTTACTCATCACTTTTCTATTACTTGTGCGACTAGTATACTTGCTAGTTTCGAACGCATCAAGTTTTGGGCGCCGTTGCCGGGGATTGATTTTCTAATCGATTTGTTATTTTGTTTTCATTGTTGATTCGTATTTTTTTTTTTGTTTTTCTTTTCTGAGTGTTTGTGTTTAGGCTTTTATGTCCGAGGGAGAAGCGGATCTGCGACTTAAGAGAATTAAGGAGTTTCTCCAATCCTCGAATTTAAGACTAAATCGTTCAATTTCAACTCCACCTCCAGAATTTTGACCTTGCACGACAATACTTCCCTCCCTCCTTCTTGAGTTCATCAATCTGAATCGGAAGCAATGGCGATGGAGAACGATCAGACTCTTAAGGAGTTAGCGGCTCCAATTATTGATCAACAACCGCTATGCATAAGCACCAATTTTGAGGTAGAATTTGAGCTTAAATCTGGACTAATTCGTCTCTTGCCTACATTTCATTGTTTTGCAGGAGAGGATCCTATCAAATACCTCAGAGAATTTCATGTGGTATGCTCAAGTATGAAGCCAACTGGCGTGTCTGAGGAGCAAATAAAATTGAGAGCTTTTCCATTCTCATTAGCAGATTCGGCGAAAGATTGGCTATACTATCTACCATCGGGTACCATTACCACGTGGAATGAGATAAGTAAACTCTTTTTAGAGAAATACTTTCCCACTTCGAAAGTTATAAACATTAAAAAATATATTAGTGGCATTCGACAACACAATGGAGAATCACTTCATGAATATTGGGAGAGATTTAGAAGGTTATGTGCTAGCTGTCCAAACCATCAAATTAGTGATGGACTCCTAATTCAATATTTCTATGAGGGTCTCCTACCAATGGAAAGGAGTATCATTGATGCTGCTAGTGGTGGAGCATTGATTAATAAAACACCGAATGTTGCAAGACGTTTGATTAGCGACATGGCAGCAAACTCCCAACAATTCAGCGGCCAATTTGAGCCACAACTACCAAGGAGAGTAAATGAGGTAAGTACCCCAAACATTGAACAACAACTTTCTGAGCTTACCTCTCTTGTAAAAAAATGGCTGTAGGACATATGCATCAATCTTATGTATGTGGAGTATATTCTACCACGGAGCATCCAACCGACATGTGTCCAACTTTGCAAGAAGGAGATTCGGAACAAGCCAATGCCATGGGTGAATTTCTAGGACAACCAAGCCAAAGTTATAGTAATCATCAACCAATCACTCCAAATGCCATACCAAATTAGCCACCAGGTTTCAATCAATCAAGAGTGCAGCAATCATTTCAAATGGAACCACAACCAACACCACAACTAGCTCCACAAAACTCAGGTATGGATCTCCAGGACATTGTTAAAGTACTTGCTACTAACACAATACAATTTCAGCAAGAAACGAGGGCAAGTATCCAAAACCTGGAAAATCAAATTGGACAATTGGCTACTAACATGAGCAAATTCGAGAGCAAGAGCTTAGAAAAATTACCTTCTCAGACAGTGATCAATCCAAGAGAGAATGCTAGTGCAATCACTTTGAGAAGTGGAAAGCAATTACAAGTTCCACAAAAAAGATTTGCAAAATCAAAGAAGGAGGAACAAGAACAGGAAATCCTGGAAACTTTTCGCAAGATCGAGGTAAATATACCACTTCTGGATGCTATTAAGCAAGTACCTCGTTATGCAAAATTTCTCAAGGAGTGATGCACCAACAAGA